>RCUC01152480.1:0-52839 GCA_003697995.1 Taxidea taxus jeffersonii
CCTCAGGCACAGCCACAGGCTATGAGGTAACTTGAGACTGGAGAAACACACTACATTGTGCTTGGATTCATCTTCCGCAAAAACTGTGTAAAATTAAATACATGCATTTGAAGATGCAGGGTATGGGTAAAATGCAGTCACAGAAGAGTAGATAGCTAACTGTCTCCCAGGCCTCAGCCTCTCTCCCTTCCTTCCTCCCTCCCCCCTCTACTTCTAGTTTCCATCCAGCCACACTAGATGCATTTTTCACTTCCTCTGGCCAAACTGGCTTCTCCTAGTGAGGATCTTCGGCAGAAGTCACTTCCTCCTGACACACTGAACCCAGACTTGTGCAGGACTAGTTCCTTTTTTTCCTATTCTGTTCTCAGCAACATCACCATCAGTGAGGTCTTTCAGGCCTTCCTATCCAATGACTCCACAGTCTTCCTTCAGAGCACACTTCCATTTGTTGTATAGGGCATTTGGCTCTTTTCTTTAACATGTCTTTGCTTTTGTGCTTTGGTCCATCTCTAGACTGTGAGATCCTGAAGGCAAGGAGCACTAGGTATCTTCAATGCCACGCATGGCCTCACCAAGCTACCTGTGTAGTTAGTGAATGAATACTTGAGAAGATATTGAAGCCTACCTCCTCTTTTAACCACCCAGAATGCAGGGAGAAATGCTACTCAATGTTTCAGGCTGTTTCTGGGCAGGGTGACAACCACAATGGTCTCTGCCTGACTCTTTCCTGGTCCAGTTCCTCCAGCAGAACTCACAAGGTACCATGGATAGGGAAACACCTTTAATCCTGTTCTCCAGCTCTCCTGGGACAGCGCCAGGCAGGCACACCAACAACGAAAAAACACCTTTTCTTGGGGGGAGGTCCTCAAAGCACTGGTTTCCAGAGTCATAGGAGCAAACAATTAGGATCTCCAGGCTCCAAGGGCAGAAGAAAAGACCTCAGAAACCTTCCTTTCCTCCTCTTCTATCCACTCCCATGGTGTCCTCTTTACTATTTCAGTGCCCTCTCCTCAGCCAGAAGAGTGCTTCCGCACCCACCCATGTATGTCCAAAGGACGACCCTGAAGGTCTCATGGAGACTAGTCTTGTCCCTAGGCCCCAGAAATAATGTCCAGCACTCTGGCATTTTCCCAGAGAACATAAACACACGAGGAACAGGTAGGAAAAAAAGTCCTCAGCATGACTAACCATCAAGAAATTGCAACCTAGAGCATAATGAAATATCACATTACATCAGTTGGAGTAGCTACCCTAAGAAAGACAAGAGATAACAAATGCTGGTGAGGATATGGGGCAAAGTGTGCCTTTGGGTGCTATTGTTGGGAATGCATATTGAGACAGTTACTATGCAAAACATTATGGAGGTTCCTCAAAAAATTAAAAGAGATCTACCATAGGATCCCGCAGTTCCACATCTGGGAACCTACCATAGTAAACAGAGGAAAATGTGCAAGAAATTCCTACACCCACCTTCATGTTCAAGAAGCATTATTTTCATCAGCCAAGACACCAAAAACATTAGTGCCCATTAGTGGCGGCTGGATAAAGCAGTGTTTACCTATATAATGGGATTTTAATCAGCCATAAAGAAAGGAAATCCTACTAGGTATGAGAACAGTAATGGGCTTTCAAAGCATTATGCCAAGTGAAATAACTGAGACAAAGGAAGGCAAATACTCTCTATATGCAGGTATATAGCTATAGATAGATACTACATATATTTTTCCCTTTTATGTGGAATCTGAAACAAAGAAGGTAAAAGGAGAAACACTCACCCAGAAAAAGAGATCAGATTGAAGGAATCAGAAGCAGAGGATGGAGGGTGGTGCAGGGACTGAATGAATGGTGCAAAGGATCAAACTTCCAGTTTGAAGATAGGTAGTAGGAATATGGTGTACAACCTGATGACCACAGACTACAGTTCATACTGATCTATGGTGTATTTGAGAGGTGGTAAGAGAGCCAATTCTAAGAATGACCACAAAGAAAAAACTTTTCATTCTTTTTTCAGTACTTGATTTTTGTATCTCCAAAAGATGGTGACAGAGAACTCAACTTATTCTGGTAATCTTTCTAGGGTATATGAAAGTGAAATCATTATGTTGTGTACCTTAAACACAGTGCTCTATGTCAATTATATCAATAAAATGGGGGCAAAAATATTTTAATATTCATAATGAGCATCAGGAAATGTTGATTTGGTAAATATAATGACATGTAAACAAAACTGAAAACAGCAGAACCTAAAATCATAGTAATGAGAGGGATATAAGCATCCAAGCCACATACATAAAGAATTGATCCTGATTTAAAAAATCAGTGAATTAAAATTAAAGTAGATGAAGTAGAATTTTAACTTTGTGTTATATTTTAAAAATTAATCAATGAAAAAAATGTCTTAGAAAATCAGCCCTGAAAATTTCCTTCTCAAGTATAATTCTCACGTTTTTGGACAATTCTGACGTTAAGCTTTTTAAAAAATATTAATTCTAAATTAACATATAATGGCTTATTTGTTTCAGGGGTACAGGTCTGTGAATCATCAGTTTTACACAATTCACATCACTCGCTAAAGCACATACCCTCCCCAATGTCCATCACCCAGCTCCCATGTCCCTCCCCACCCTCCAGCCAACCTCAGTTTTTTTCCCTGAGATTAAGAGTTTCTTATAGTTTGTTTCTCTCCTTGGTACCTTCTTATCTCAATTTTCTCCCCCCTCCCAGCACCACAATCCTCTGTCCTGCCTCTCAAATTCCTCATAACAGAGGGATCATGTTATCATTGTCTTTCTCTGACTGAGTTATTTGGCTTAGCATAATACACTCTTGTTCTATCTACATTGTTGCAAATGGCAAGATTTCATTTTCTGATGGCTACATAGTATGCCATTTTATGTATCTATCACATCTTCTTTTTGAAAGAAAACTATTGGTCTGCTAGCTTAGATAAGGGCTCATCCAAGGCCTGAATTGAAACCGCGAGTCTGGAGGCTCCTCTGGTTCTGGGCTTTTGGTTGCAGGGGAAAAGATGGCAGGAATGGCTTCAGGGGAGCATGCTGGTTTCTAACGCTCTCAGCGTATTAGGGAGCATCGGATGAAATAGTTTCCACCGGGCTGAGAGGCTGAGTCCTAGGGTGAGTCTGATATTCCCTTCAGTTGGAAGAATTTGGAGTCAGACCTCTGACCCAGGCCTAAGCACCCAACCTAGGGCTAGGAATTTGTCCTGGGATAATGGCAGACCAAATGGGTCAGTGCAGATATAAGCTCCCACAACACTGTTTAGGGCATTAGTCTGGTGTTCTGGCAGGCTCAGGTATTGTGGTCAGGGGACCCTCCGAAAGTGTGGGTGTCTTTAGGGTGCATGGAGATTTCTCCCTCAATGAGGATTCTGCATAGGGCCAAATGGCACAGTTTTCTTGTGCGTGGCAACCAGGGTACTATGAGGTGAATCAAGGGTCCCCAGTCTGGATGGCGAGGAGCCAGGCCTCTCGGGAAGGATGCATGAATACCCAACCTAGGGTTAGTGTTAAGTCCTTGGGTATGGCATCCCCGGTGTGCTGGCACTGCTGTGGTCTCTCCCAATGGCTCAGTTGAGGATGTGTGTATGAAGGAGCCTTAGACGCCTGGATCATGGTCCTAAGGGTCCCTAAGGTGGGAGTGGCCTGAGGGATGCATGCAGGTGTGTCACCCTGTGCGGTTTAAGCATACTTCTAAATGTCATGGTTTCCTCCATGGATCAGACAAAATTATGCAGTGCATGTCAGGGGTCCCATGCGATGGGTTTCTGGAGCATTCCTCTGAGTTCAGAAATATGATCACCCAAACGAGGGCTAGGTTTAGAGTTAGGGTAGGGTTAAGTCTTAGTCATAAGGCATGTGGAATTAGCTATCGCATATAAGGGCTCACTGAAGGCCTGAATCAAGGCCCATAGTCACGAGGCTCCTCAGGCCTTGTGCATTTTGCCTGGAGAGGCACAGATTTTGGGAATGGCCTGAGGGGAACATGCTGGTTTCTACCGTTTTGACGGTACAAGATAGCACCAAATGAAATGGTTTCCTCCTGTGAGAGGATGGATTCTGTGGTCAGTGTGAGGCTCCCATCAATGGGAGGAAGTGGGTGTCAGCCATTAAGTGTCCAGAGCCTGAAAGCCGATCCTAGGGTTAGGGTTCGTTTCCGGGAGCATGGCATGCCTGATGGGCCATTGTGAGAGCACTCTTTCCAGAGGACTGAGTTGTGGGAATTGTTCTGGCAGCACGTCCGATTTCGGGATATTGGTCAGGGGGTCCTCCAAAGTGGGAGAGGCAAAAATGGACATGAAGGATTCTTCCACCCAGAGGGTACTGCACCGTGCCAAATGGTACACTTTCCACATAGATGGCAGTCAGAGTCCTGTGTTGTGAATAAGACGTCGCCAATCTGGATGGCTATGGGGCCAGGCCTTTGGGGACGGAAGCCAAAATACCCAACCTAGGCTTAGGGATAGTTCCTAGGGACATGTTATCCCCGCTCTGCTGATACTGTTGTGCTCTCCCACTATGGCTGAGTTGAGGGTCAGTGCCTACAGGATAGTTAGATGCCTGGATCGTGGTCCTCGGGGAAGCCTAAGCTGGGGGTGGTTGTAGGGATGGATGCTGGTTTGTCTCACTCTGGTGGTTAACCATACTTCAAATGTCGTGTATTCTTCCTGGGATGAGAGGAAATTTTGCGAAGCAGGTCATGGGTCCCCCATCTGATGGGTTTCTGGACGATTCCTCTGATTTCAGAAGCCTGATCACCCAACCTAAGCATAGGGTTAATGTTAGGGTTAGGGTTAGGGTTACATTTTAGGGAAAAGCAGATTGAATCTGCCAGCATAGAAATGGGCTCACCCAATGGCTGATATGAGGCCGTGAGTCAGGAGGCTCCTCCGGCCCAGGGCCTTTGGCCTTTAGGGGCAAAGATGGTGGGATGGCCTCCAGGGGAGCATGCCGATTTGTATGATACTGAGGGTATTAGGTAACATCGAATGAAAGTTTCCTCCTGTCTGAGAGCCTGACTCCTGGGATGAGTCTGATATTCCCTTCAGTTGGAGGAATTAGGTGGCAGACCTCTGACCTGGGCCTAAGCACCAGACCTTGTGTTGGGAAATTATCATGGGAAAATGGCAGGACTGATGGGTCAGTGCAGATATAAGCTCCCAGAGCACTGTTTAGTTCATTACTCTGGGGTCCGGGCAGGCTCTTGTATTGTGGTCAGGGGGCCCTCCAAAGGTGTGGGTGCATTTAGGTTGCATGGAGATTTCTCCCTCAATGCGGATTTTGCACAGGGCCAAATGGCACCATTTTCTTGTGTGTGGCAACCACAGTCCAGTGAAGTGAATAAAGGGTCGCAAATCTGGATGGCAAGGGAGCCAGATTTCTGGGGACGGATGCATGAATACCCATCCTAGGGTTAGGGTTAGGTCCTAAAGGCATTCATCCCCAGTCTGCCGGCAGTGTTGTGGTCTCTCCCTATGGCTCAGTTGAGGACGTGTGTCTGAAAAATCCTTAGATGCCTGGATCGTAGTCCTAAGGGTTGCCTAAGGTGTTGGTGACATGAGGGATGCATGCAGGTGTGTCACCCTGTGCGGGTAAGCATACTTATAAATGTCATGGTTTCCTCCAAAGATCAGACAAAATTATGTGGTGCATGTCAGGAGGCCCATCTGATGTGTTTCTGGACAATTCCTCAGATTTCTGAAATCTGATCACCTAAACCAGGCCTAGGGTTAGGGTTAGGTTTAGGGATAGGGTTATGTCTTAGCCATAAGGCATGTGGAATCTGCCAGCGTAGAGAAGGGCTCAGTGAAGGCCTGACTTGAAGCCGTGAGTCAAGAGGCTCCTCGCGGACTGGGCTTTGGCCTGGAGGGTCCAAGATGGTGGGAATGGCCTCAGGGGAGCTTGCTGGTTTTTGCTGCTCTGAAGGTACTAGATAGCACCAAATGAAAAGGTTTCCTCCTGACTGAGAGGCTGAGTCCTGCGTTCAGTGTGAGTCTCCCATCAATGGGAGGATTTAGGTGTCACCCCTTTAGGGTCCAGAGCCTGAAAGCCCAACCTAGGTTAAGGGCCTGGAACCGATAGCATGGCAGGCGGGATGGGCCAGTGGGAGAACAGGATTTCCAGAGGGCTGAGTTGAGGGCATTGTTTTGGCAGCGTGTCCGATTCTGGGATTTTGGTCAGGGGGTCCTCCAAGTTTGGAGAGGTGAGAGGGGGCATGCAGGATTCTCCTGTCAGGAGGGTACTGCACAATGTCAAATGGTACAGTTTCCACGTCGGTGGCAGTCAGAGTCCCGAGTTTTGAGTAAGGGGTCTGCAATCTGGATGGCTATGGGGCCAGGCCTATGGGGATAGAAGCCAAAATACCCAACCTAGGGTTAGGGTTAGGTCCTAGGGGCTTGTTATCTCCACTCTGTTGATACTTCTGTGCTCTATCACTATGGCTGAGTTGATGGTTTGTGCCTGTAGGATCGTTAGATGCCTGGATCGTCGTCCTGGGGGCCCCCCAAGCTGGGG
The DNA here is from genome assembly GCA_003697995.1 of Taxidea taxus jeffersonii. Taxonomy (NCBI): domain Eukaryota; kingdom Metazoa; phylum Chordata; class Mammalia; order Carnivora; family Mustelidae; genus Taxidea; species Taxidea taxus. The sequence goes on from RCUC01152480.1 coordinate 6,531, forward strand.
GTGGCCCGAGGGATGCATGCTGGTTTGTCTCGCTCTGGGGGTTAACCATACTTGTAAATATCATGTGTTCCTCCTGGGATCAGAGGAAATTTTGCAGTGCAGGTCAAGGGTTCCCATCTGGTGGGTTTCAGGAGGATTCCTCCTATTTCAAAAGCCTGATCAACCAACCTTGGCATAGGTTTAGGGATAGAGTTAGATTTAGAGTTAGGGATAGAGTTCGGGTTAGGTTTAGGGTTAGGTCGTAGGGATAAGGCAGATTGAATCTGCTAGTGTAATCAGGGCTCACCAATTCACCAAGGGCTGAATTGAGGCCATGAGTGAGGAGGCTACTCTGGCCCTAGGCTTCCAGAGGCAAAGATGGCGGGAATGGCCTCAGGGCAGCAGGCTTCTTTCTACCACTCTGATGGTATTAGGTAGCATCAAATGAGACAGTTTCCTCCTGGCTGAGAGCTTGACTCCTGGGGTGAGTGTGATATTCCCCTCAACTGGAAGAATTAGGTGGAAGACCTCTGACCCGGGCCTAAGCACCCAACCGTGGGATAGGAAATTGTCGTGGGAAAATGGCAGGACTGAGGGGTCAGTGGGTATAAGCTCCCGGGGTGCTTTTTAGTTCATTACTCTGGGGTCCGGGCAGGCTTTTGTATTCTGGTCAGGGGCCCTCCAAAATTTTGGGTCCATTTAGGTTGCATGGAGATTTCTCCCTCATTGAGGTTTCTGCACAGGGCCAAATGGCACAGTTTTCTTGTGTGCGGCAACCAGAGTCTTGTGACGTGAATAACGTGTCCCCAGTCTGGTCAGTGAGGGACTGGACTGCTGGGGACGGATGCATGCATACTCAACCTAGTAACCCTAGATATGTTGTAGGGGCATGGCATCCCCTCTCTCCCAGCACTTCTGTGGTCTCTCCCTATGGCTCAGTAGAGGATGTGTGTATGAAGTATCCTTTGATGCCTGGATCGTGGTCCTAAGGGTCTCCAAGGTGGGGGTGGCCTGAGAGATGCATGCAGGGGTGCCTCCCTGTGTGGGTTATGCATGCTTCTATATATAATGGTTTCCTCAGGGATCAGATGAAATTATGCGGTGCATGTCAGGGGTCCCATCTGATGTGTTTCTCGACCATTCTTCTGATTTTAGAAATCTGATCAGCCAAACTAGGCCAAGTGTTAGGGTTTGGGTTAGGGTTATGTCTTAGCTATAAGGCATGTGGAATCTGCCAGTGCAGATAAGGGCTCACTGAAGGCCTGAATTGAGTACAGGAATCACGAAGCTCTGCAGGCCTTGGGCATGTTGCCTGGAGAGGCAAAAATGGTGGGAATGGCCTCAGGGGATCATGCTGGTCTTTACCGCTCTGAGGGAAATAGATGGCACCAAAGGAAACAGTTTCCTCCTGACTGAGAGTCTGAGTCCTGCGGTCAGTGTGATGCTCCCATCAATGGGAGGACTTGGGTGTCAGCCCTTTAGGGTCCAGGGTCTGAAATCCCAACCTAGGGTTAGGGTCCGGGTCCATAGCATGGCAGGTGGGTGGGATGGGCCAGTGCGAGAACAGGCTTTCCAGAGCGCTGAGTTCAGAGAATTATTCTGGCAGCATGTCCGATTCTGGGATTTTGGTCATGGGGTCCTCCAAAGGTGGGAGAGGCGATAGGAGACATGCAGGGTTCTCCCTCCATTTGTGGATGGCACAGTGCCAAATGGTACAATTTCGACGTATGTGACAGTCAGAGTCCTGTGTTGTGAGTATGGAGTCCCCAACATGGATGGCTACGGGGCCAGGTCTATGGGGATGGATGCAAAAAGAGCCAACCTAGGGTTAGGTTTAGTTCTTAGGGGCATGTTATCCACCCACTGCTGATACTGTTGTACTCTCCAACTATGTCTGAGTTGAGGGTGTTTGCCTGCAGGATACTTAGACGCCTGTATCATGGTCCTGGGGGCGTCCTAAGCTGGGATGGCCCGAGGGATGCATGTTGGTTTGTCTCGCTCTGGGGGTTAACCATACTTCTAAATGTCATGTGTTCCTCCTGGGATCAGAGGAAATTTTGCTGAGCAGGTCATGGGACCCCCATCTGATGGGTTTCTGGATGATTCCTTTGATTTCAGGAGCCTGATCACCCAACCGAGGCATAGGGTTAGGGATAGGGTTAGGGTTAGTTTTAGGGTTAGGGTTAGGGTTAGGTTTCTGACTTAGGGACAAGGCAGATTAAATCTGCCATAGTAGAAAAGTGTTCACCCAAGGCCTGATTTGAGGCCTTGAGTCAGGTGGCTCCTCCAGCCTTTGGCTTTTGGCCTGTAGGGACAAAGATCACGGGAAGGGCCTCAGGGGAGCATGCTGGTGTCTACCGCTCTGAGGGTATTAGGTAGCATCGAATGAAACAGATTCCTCCTGGCTGACAGACTGAGTCCTAGGGTGGGTGTAATATTCCCTTTAATTGGAGGAATTAGGTGGCAGATCTGACCCTGGCATAAGCACCCAACCTAGGGTTAGGAATTTGTTGTGGGATTATGGCAGGCCTGATGGGTCAGTGAAGTTCCAAGCTCCCAGAGAGCTCTTTAGGGCATTACTCTGTGTATTTTGGTCAGGGTGTCCTACGAAGGTTTGGGTGCCTCTCTTTTGCATGGAATTTTTTGCCTCAATGAGGATTCTGCACAGGGTCAAATGGCTCAGTTTTCTTGTGTGTGGCAACCGTTCTCCTGTGAGTTGAATAAAAAGTCCTCAATCTGGAGGGCAAGGGAGCCAGACTTCTGGGGACAGAAGCATGAACATACAACCTAGGGTTAGGTTTAGGTCCTAGGGGCATGACATCCCTGGTCTGCCGGCACTGCTGTGTTCTCACCCTATGGCTCAGTTGAGGATGTGTGTCTGAAGGATCCTTAGAAGCCTTGATCCTTGTCCTAAGGGTGGCCTAATGTGTGGGTGGCCTGAGGGATGCATGCAGGTGTGTCTCCCTGTGCTGGTTAAACATACTTCTAAATGTCATGCTTTCCTCCAGGAATCAAATGAAATTATTCAGTGCACCTCAGGGGATCTCATCTGTTGCGTTTCTGGACATTTCCTCTTATTTCAGAAATCTGATGACCCAAAATAGACCTATGGTTAGGGTTAGGGTTAGGGTTACGGATAGGGTTATGTCTTAGCCATAAACTATGTGGAATCTGCCAGCCCAGCTAAGGGCTCACTGAAGGCATGAATTGAGGGAGGGAGGCAGAAGGCTCCTCAGGCCTTGGGCTTTTTGCCTGGAGGAGCAAAGATAATTAGAATAGCATCAGGGAGGATGCTGCTTTCTACCGCTCTGAGGGTATTAGATAGCACCAAGTGAAACAGTTTCTCCCTGACTGAGAAGCTGAGTCCTGCGGCCAGTGTGATGCTTCCATCAATGGGAGGACTTGGAGGCAGCCCTTTACTGTCCAGAGCCTGAAAGCCCAACCTAGGTCTAGGGTTCATTTCTGGGAGCATGCAGGCTCAATGGGCCAGTGTGAGGGCACGTTTTCCAGAGGGCTGAGTTGAGGGCATTGCTTGGCAGCTTGTCTGACTCTGGAATTTTGGTCATGGGGTCCTCTAATGATGGGAGAGGTGAGAGGGGGCATGCAGGATTCTCCCGCCAGAATGGTACTTCACAGTGCCAAATGGTACAGTTTCCACGACAGTCCCAGTCAGAGTCCTGTGTTGTGAATAAGTGGTCCCCCATATGGATGGCTCCGTGGTCAGGCCCATTGGGACTGAAGCCAAAATACCAAACCTAGGGTTAGGATTAGTTCTTAGGGGCATATTATTCTCCCTCTGCTCATACGTCTGTGCTCTCCCACTATGTCTGAATTGAGCATCCCACTATGTCTGAATGATCATTAGACACCTGGATCGTGGTCCTGGGGGCCGCCTAAGCTGCGGTGGCCTGAGGGATGCATGCTGGTTTGTCTCGCTCTGGGGGTTAACCATACTTCTAAATGTCATGTGTTTCTACTGGGATCAGAAGAAACTTTGCAGTGAAGGTCACCGGTCCCCTATCTGATGGGTTTCTGGATGATTCATCTGATTTCAGAATCCTGATCACTCAACATAGGCCTAGGGTTAGGGTTAGGGTTATGGTTATTGTTATGTCTTAGGGACAAGGCAGATCAATCAGCCATCATAGAGAAAGGCTCACTGAAGCCCTGAATTGTGGCCAGGAGTGAGGAGGCTCCTCTGGCCCTGAGCTTTTGGCCTGGACCTCCAAAGATGGCAGGAATCGCCTCAGGGGAGCATGCCGTTTTCTACCGCTCTGAGAATACTAGATAGCACCAAATGAAATGTTTTCCTCCTGACTGAGAGGCTGAGTCCTGCAGTCAGTGTGATGCTCCCATCAGTGGGAACACTTGTGTGTAGATCTTTAGGGTCCAGAGCCTGAAAGCCCAACCGAGGGGTATGGTTCTGTTCGAGAGCATGGCAAGCCCGATGGGCCAGTTAGATGGCAGGCTTTCCAGAGGGCTGAGTTGAGGGCATTGTTCTGGCAGCGGGTCCGATTCTAGGATTTGGGTCAGGGGTTCCTCCAAAGGTGGAAGCTGAGAGAGGTGGCATGGAGGTTTCTCCCCACCATACGATACTGCACAGTGCCAGATGGTACAGTTTCCACCTCAGTGTAAGTCAGAATCCTCTGTTTTTAATAAGGGGTCCCTAATCTGGATGGATAAGGGGCCAGGCCTATGGGGACGAAAGTCAAAATAGCCAAACTAGGGTGAAGGTTAGTTCTTAGAGCCACGGTATCCCTGCTCTGCTGATACTGCTGTGCTCTCCCACTCTGGCTGAGTTTAGGGTGTGTGCCTGTAGGATCCTTAGATGCCTGCATCATGGTCCTTTGGGCCACCTAACTGGGGGTGGCCTGAAGGATGCATGCTGTTTTGTCTAGCTCTGCGGGTTAACCATAAGTGTAAATGTTATGTGTTCCTCCTTGGATCAGAGGAAATTTTGCGGTGCAGGTCACGGGTCCAGCTTCTGATGGGTTTCTGAATGATTCCTCCGATTTCAGAAGTCTAATCACCCAACCTAGGCATAGGTTTAGGTTTAGGGTTAGGGTTAGGGTTAGGGGTAGGGTTAAGGTTAGGGTTATGTCTTAGGTGCAAGGCAGATCCAATCTGCCAGCATATGTAAGGGCTCATCCAAGACCTGAATTAAGGCCTGGAGTCAGGAGGCTCCTAGGGCCCTGGCGCTTTTACCTGGAAGGCAAAGTTGGTGGGAATGGCCTTAGGGGAGCATGCTGGTTTCTAACGCTCTGAGGGTATTAGGTAACATCAAATGAAACAGTTTCCTCCTAGCTGAGATGCTGAGTCCTAGAGTGGGTCTTATATTCCCTTCAATTGGAGGAATTAGGTGGCAGACCCCTGACCCTAAGGGGGTCATCAGTGCTAAGGCCTAAGCACGCAACCTATGTGTAGGAATTTTTCGTGGTATAATGGCAGGCCCAATGGGCCAGTGCATCCTGGAATGCTGTTTAGGGCATTACTCTGGTGTCTGTGGTGGCTCTGGTATTGTGGTCATGGGGTCCTCAGAAGGTGTGGGTGCCTTTAGGGTGCATGCAGATTTCTCCCTCAATGAGTATTCTGCACAGGGCCAAATAGCACCGTTTTCTAGTGTGTGGCAACCAGAGTCCTGTGAGGTGAATAAGAAGTCCCCAATCTAGAGGGTGAGGGAACCAGTCCTCTGGGGATGGATGCATGAATACCCAACCTAGGGTTAGGGTTAGGTCCTTGGGGAATGGCATCCCCGGTCTGCCAGCAGTGCTGTGGTCTCTCCTTATGGCTCAGTTGAGGATGTGTGTCTGAAGGATCCTTAGGCGCCTGGATCATGGTCCTTTGGGCTGCCTACAGTGGGAGTAGCCTGAGAAATGAATGCAGTTGTGTCTCCCTGTTTGGGTTAATTAAGCATACTTCTAAATGTCATGTGTTCCTCCTTGGATCAGAGGAGATTTTACGATCAGGTCAGGGGTCTCCCATCTGATGCTTTTCTGGACGATTCCTCTGATTTCAGAATCCTGATCACCCAACATAGGCATAGGGTTAGCAATAGGGTTAGGGTTAGGGTTATTTCTTTGGGAGAAGGCATATCGAATCTGCCTGGGTAGATAAAGGATCCTCCAAGGCCTGAATTGAGGCTGGGAGTAGTAGGTTCCTCCGGGCTTGTGTTTTTGGAATGTAAGTTCAAAGATGGTGGAAATGGCTTCAGAGGAGCATGCTGGTTTCTAGCGCTCTGAGAGTATTAGAGAGCCAGCAATGGGATAGTTTCATCCTGGCTGACAGTCTGTGCCCTGGGTTGAGTCTGATGTTCCCATCAAAAGAAGGAGTTAGGTGCCAGACACCTGACCCAGATCTGAGAACCCAACCTAGTGTTAGGATTTGATCGTGGGAGAATGGCAGGCTGACGTGTCAGTGCAGAGCTAATCTTCCCAGAGGGCTGTTGAGGGCATTACTCTGGTGTCCCGTCATGCTCTGGATTGTGTTCAGGGGGTCCTCAGAAGTTGGGGGATGCTTTTGGGTGCATGGAGGTTTCTCCCTCAGTGAGGGTTCTGCACAGGGCCAAATGGCATGGTTTCCTTATGTGTGGCAACCAGGGTCCATTGAGGTGAATAAGGGGTTTCCAATCTGGAGGGTGAGGGAGCCAGACCTCTGGGAACAGGTGCGTGAATACCCCACCTAGGGTTAGGGTTAGGTCCTAGGGTCATGGCATCCCCAGTCTGCTGGCACTGCTGTGGTCTCTTCCTATGCCTGAGTTGATGTTGTCTGAAGGATTGTTAGACACCTGGAGGGTACTGCAATGGGCCAAATGGTACAGTTTCCATGTCGTTGGCATTCAGAGTCCTGTATTGTGAATAATGGGGGTCCCCAATCTGGATGGATAGGGAGCCAGGCTTATAGGGACAGAAGCCAAAATATCCAACCTTGTGTTACATTTAGGTGATAGGGCCATGGCAGCCCCGTTTTGTCTGCATTGAGGTGATCAATACCAATGATTGAGTTTAGGGCGCATATCTGAAGGATCCTCAATCTCCTGGTTCGTGGTTGCCAGGGGTGCCTGATGAGCGGTGGTCTCATGGACGCATGCATTTTTCTCCTGCTCTGCGGGTTCAGCACATTTCTAACTGGCATGTTTTTCTCCTGGGTTCACGTGCAATTATGGAGTGCAGCTCAGCGGTCCCCCCATTTAATTTGATAGGAGGCCAGGCCTCGGAGAACGAATTCTGAATCCTCAACCTCGGTTTAGTTAGGGTATGGGTTATGGATAAGATTATGTCCTAGGTACAAGGCATAATGGATTTCCTAGTGCAGATATGGGCTCACCCAAGGGCTGAGTTGATGGCGGGAGTCAGTAAGTTCATCAGATCCTGGGCTTTTGGCCTGGAGGGGCAAATTGGCAGCAATGCCATCTGGGGAGCATGCTGGATTCCTCTGCTTTAAAGGATTTACCACCAAATGAAACTGTTTCTTCCTGGCTGAGAGGGTGAATCCTGCCTTGAGTCTCATGCCTCTGCGAGGAATTATGGAGCAATTAGGGGTCAGGTGTCTGGGGTTCAGTGCTTGTACAACCAACCTAGTGTTAGGGCTAAGTGCATAGTACTGTACTTAGGCTTCTAGAACGTATCTTGGAAGAGAATGGTCGGCGGTTGTCCGAATTGTCTTCATCTGTTGAAAAAGCTTCAAACGTTAGGGAGGAAGTTTCCATAGGGACGGACTCTAGACAACTTTGAAACTGTAGAAAGATGGAAACTGTCGGAAGTCACTATGTTGAAGCATAAAAAGTTAGGTACAGAGCCCTAGGTTTGGGATTCTACACGTTTATTGCAAGAGCCCTCTGTCCTCAAGACATATGTTTTTGGTTGCAAGATAACACTCTGAACCACCCGGATTGTCTGAGCACATAGCATATTCCTAATGCATTAAAATACACTCCCTTTCCTTTTCCCTGTCGTCATGTTTCTTATGGCACTTCCTTCAGAGTTCGCAAGTTCTTCGGGGATGTGCTTCCACCATTCAGTGAAAGAGGTGTTAATCCTTTGTTCTGTGTCATAATCAAGGGGCTCCCATATCACACTACCATGCATTCTACTCAGAGTGGCAGGATGAGGGTTAGGAAAATGTACTTAACCTAGCAGGGCTCTTTCTCAGAGTCGGGCTATCTCACCGAGCAGGTACGTGCATAACCATATGGGCGGTGTGATTCTGCACGTCACTTCCTTGAAACTCTTCCAGGTTCATGAAACAAGATCTTAGTCGTCAAAGTCTTGTTTCTCAGAGTTCAGCATACAGCATTTTCCAAACGCTTCCACACACACGTTTGAGCTGGCTGTGTGTTCACTGGATCGAGATGTTCGAGATGGTGTGCTTGCATCATTCAGTAAAGTAGGAGTGCGTTCTCTGATCTGTGTCAGAATCAAGGGGTTCACACATCACCCTACCATGCATCCTGCTCAAAGTGGCAGGATGAGGGTTACATATAAAGAATTTTCCACTCAGTGCTCTATCTCACAGTCAAGGCTATCACACCAAACAGATATGGCAAGAACCATATGGGATGTGTGATTCTACATGCCCCTTTATTGGAACCCTTCCAGGTTCGAGGAACAAATCCTATTTGGAAAAGTCTTGTTTCTCAGAGTGAAGCCCAGGGCAGTTCCCTCACACTTCCATACACACGTTGGAGGAAGCTGTTTCCTTACATCAAGATATTGGATCAAAGGTCCATTCTCTGCAGAGTTGCTGGATCAGGGTTACGTGTGTTGCAGTTTCCCCACATATTTGTACACAGCTGAAATGTCCGCTATAGACCAGAGAGGGGAAAATCTTTGAATGACCTTTTCCCTGCAGTGTGCTGTGACAATGGAAAGGGCTTGGTTTTGTGAAACTCCTTCAGGCCTACACACATTAGTTGCTATGTCTTCTCAGTTGAGGAAAGTAGTTAGAACAAATACAGGCTCTGGGCAGGTTTGAAACTGGAATTAAGTGCATGGAACCCTTCTTCAGCCTCTAAAATGTACATTGGGAGAGCACGATCTTTGGTCGTTCAAACTGTCTACATCTTTTGAAAAATGCTTCAAATGTCTTGACGTTAGTTGCATCAGGAAGGACTCTCAACAATTTTGAAACTATAGAGGTATGGGAACTGTTGGAACTCACAGGGTTGAAACTTAAAATGTTACGTATAGGGAGCCTTCTTTAGGATTTCCACTCGTTTATCTGAAACGTGCTCTCTCACTGTAACATATGCTCTTGGTTGAAAGTTACATTCAGAACCAAGAAACCAAGTTACATTCAGAAACCAAGAGGTTTCTCTGTGTGCATAGCATTTTCCTTACACATTCCTATATCCTTTGGAAAGGGAGTTTAGGTTTTGTTTCTGATTTCCCACAGCAATCTTTCTTAAGGCACTTTCTTCTGCATCTGCACCTATTTTGGGACTAGCTCCCATATTTCAGTGAAGGAGGTTCAAGTTCAATGTTCAATCTCAGAGGCAAGTGTATCACACATCTCAGTAGAATGCTTTCTACTCAGAGCGGTACGATGAGGGTTACATGTATAGCACTTTCCTCTCAGTGCTCTTTTTCAGATTCAAGGCTATCACACCAAACAGGTACATGCAGAAACATACGGGGTGTGTGAATCTTCATGTAACTTTTGAACACTTTCAGTTTCCTGAAATAGATAGTAGCTAAAATGGTCTTTTTTCTCAGAGTTAAGCATATGGCAGGTCCCTAAAGCTTTCACCCACAGACACACAGACACAGACACACACAGACACACACACACACACAGACACACACACGCACATGTTTAATGAGGCTCTTTTCCTGCATCAAGATGGTCTTTGAAGGTTGTATTCTACTCAGAGTTGCCTGATCACAGTTTTGTGTGTATCAGTTTCCTCACCTTTTTGCACATGCCAGAAAACTCCTGTATCACCAAGAGTGCAGATGTTCATTGCATGGCACTTTCTCTACAGTGTGCTGTGACAATTGAAACGGGTTTGTTTAGTAAATGTTCTTCAGGCATGCAGACATTTTTTGAAATTGCATATCACTTTAGGAAAGAAAGATAGTAAAAAGGCGGTCTCTGGACACTTTTGAAACTGTGAATTTAGTGCATGGCACTTTTCCTAGGCTTCTAAAGTATACATTGGGAGAACACATTCCGTGGCCGCCCAAACTGTCTGCCTCTGTTGAAAATGTTCCAAATGTCAGGAGGGAAATTTGCCTAAGGATGGACTCATGACAATTTTGAAACCGTAGGAACATTGAAATTGTTAGAACTGACAGTTTTGAGACGTCAAGTATAAGGCCCTTCTGTTAGTCTTCTCAAACTCACATTTATAAAAATGTCCTACACCACTCTTCACTAACACCTTATGTCTTGTTGGCAGAACATTTCGGACACAATGTGTTTGTTGAAGGTGGCAGCCCTAAAGTCTTTCTCTGTGTAAGCAATATCAAGTTCTCCTTCACCTTTTACAGGTCCCGTGGAAAACGCTTCAGCTTCATGGAACAAGAGGTGGCTGAGAGGTGGTATCTTAGAACTCTGGCACACAGCACTGTCCTTTGGCTTCCATGCATATATTTGAAAACACTTCTGTGCTCTGATGGAGAGGGCAAAGTCTGAATTTTTCCTCTGTTGGTCATTCCTCCTCCTAGGCACTTTGGTGAGAGATGGCTGAGGGGATATTTAGCTGAATATATCATCCGTGGGGCAGGCAATGTGCACTCTGGAATGCTTCTGAGCAATTGGGTGTCCCCACCAAAAGAGAGAGAGCGAGTGAGAGAGAGAGGAAAAGATAAGAAAAAATAAAAAGAAGACCCAGCCTGAATGGGCTCAAAGGTAATAATTATAAAATACACAATCAAAATCAGAGAAACAAAACGACTGACAAAAGTAAATGACAAGAACAAAAAAGTGAACCCAGCCAAAATACACCCCAAGTATAAGATTTATATTCTACTAGACAAAAACAAATACACAGAAACAATGATAGAATAAAAAGATGGGAGGGCAGTTATACATTCTTAGTGTGGTTGAGGAAGTTTATTTTGATTCTTCCTGGGTGTACCTTGATATTTTTGTTAAAGGACTCAACTTTCGTACGATAAAGGGAGATTAAGACTCATTTACATATAGGGGTAGCATTGATTGGGGAAGGGGGTTTACTATGAAGCTTATCTCTATAGGAACATGAAGAAAATTTGAAAAGCAAAAGAAAAATACAGGTATATCTATCTAAAAATTGAAGTTAAGAAGTTATTATGAAATTTGCTGTACTGAACATCTCATTGTGATGGTAAATAGGTTAAAATTTTTAAAAAATTTTGAAAAAATTAAGAATAGTGGGAAAGAATTAAAAATAAACGTTGTGCCAATGGTGTAGTGATGGTCGTCCTCCTGTTTTTCTTCCTTTGTTTTGTTGTTTTGGGGCTTTTTTGGGTGGCTTTCTTGGGGAGGGACCTGCTACTTGCTGTTTCAGGCCGTCTTGCTAGAGTTGAGTCCTCCTGCCCCTATCAATGGGCTGGGGTCTGAGGAAACAGGCTTTTCAGGCTTTTGTTCTCTAGAGGCTTTTTGTTTTGTTTTGCATTGTTGTTTTGTGTTTTTCATTTTCCTCCCCTTGGTGGCTCTTGGAGGTTCTTCGGAGGTTTACAGGAAAGCAAACTGCACCCAAACCTGCGTCTCAGAGAGAAGCCTCAGTCTGTTCCCCTCTGGATGCTCTAGAGCACATAAACTCCTCCTCTGCCACCAAGAAAGAACGTCCCCAGTCGCAGTCTCAGGGGTCCCAGGAGCTCCCACTTGTACCCAAAACCACGAAAAGTACTAGTCCAGAGAGCTGGCTTCCAGTGGCAGCCTCTGCTGTCGCTGTCTGGCAGGGTCAGACCAACAGAGAGGTCCCAACCAGAGATAGCACACTGAGATTTTCAAGCTGGCCCTGGCAGGGAGTGTTCAGACTCTCACCCAGGCCTAGAGAGCACTGGTTAGTGCCAGCATGGGCCTCTTTCAGGGTAGAGTGTGGAGCATGACTCATACCCTGGTCGTGTAGTGTGTGTGCAGAGTCCAAAAGGCAGTGGTTCTAGAGAGCGCTGGTTGGCATCCACACCAGATTCTCTCATGGGCGCCACCACTCAGATGCTCTCTTGAACGCTGGTTGCACAGGGACCAATGCCTGACCTCTTCACTGCATTGTCTCTGTCTCAGCACCAACGGTGGCCACCCTGAGTCCGTTAGCTTAAAACGCTGTCCCTAACCGCCTGATTCCACCATTTCCCCTTAAGATTTTCCGCTCTTTTTCAGTGCTTTCAACCAGACTCCAAGTTAATACAGGTCCCCAATCACAGGGCACTCTCATATTGGGGTATTACTTTCCAATGTCCCTTCAGGTGGCTCCCGCCCCTTTTTTTACCTTCTGATATCAGTCTGATGTTCCCATTATTCTTGTTCTTTTTAATTAAAGAAAATTACAACCTATTTACCATCACAATGAGAGGTTCAATACAACAAATTCCATACTAACCTTTTCACTTGAGCCACTTGGTTACATATACCTGTGATTTTCTTTTGTTTCCCCTTTTTAAATATTCATATAGAGATAAGCTTCAGGTGATCCTCTTTCCCCAATAAATACTACCCTTATAACAAACCAGTTTTATACCACCTTATCTTTCGAAAGTTGTGTCCTTTAGCAAAGTTATGAAGATACTCCCAGAAAGAGTCAAAATAAACTTCCTTGCCCACATTGAGGAATTATAACCCCCCTCCTATCTTTTCCTTATTTCAGTGTATCTGGTTTTTTGTTTTTGTTCTGGTATTATATAAATCTTTTACTTGGGATTCATTTTTGCTGGATTCCTTTTTTCCTGTCATTTGCTTTTCTCGATTTTCTGTCCATTTTTTTTTTTTGTATACTTTAAAAATCTACACTTGGGACCCATTCTGCCTGGTTTCTCTTTTATTTTTTTTCTCTCTCTCTCTTTCTCGCTAATTTTTTTTTTTTACTTTTTTCTTACTTTTTTGTGAGGACCCTGATTGCTCAGAAGCATTCCAGGGTGCACCTTGCCTGGATCATGGTTCATAAATTCAATGACACATCCCCTCACTCATCTCTCACCAAAAGGAATAGGAAGAGAAAATCCCAACAGATGAAAATTCAGAGACAGTGCCTTCTCCATCAGACCTATTGAATTTGGACCAAAAAACTATGTTGGAAAAGGAATTCAGGCTAAGTTGATCAAACAGACACACACAAAATGCCCCATACAATCTACACATATGGAACATCAATATTATACACAAACACAGAGAAGGCAGACAGAGCTCATAGAATACTGAAACTCACACGCACGACATACACAACCCCCCTAACTCATGGAAGAAATATTCCCCATGCCTGGACCTCACAAATACATAACATGTACCCCAAACAGACAACACTTATGACCATTGCACACATGGGCAAACATGCAAACAAAGCTTACAGGTATCCACTCCACAAATACTAAATGCGCAGCACACTTGCCACACGCAAACACATTGATATTAGCCATGCACCACAACACACCACAGGCACTACACACTGAGCACACCCAAAACGGGACAACAAGGCCAAACATGCATAACACCCAGAAATTCCAGAAACGGAACAACACAATACCCAGAACACTCAGAGTCACACCACACTTACAACACCAACACGGGTAAGTCACCCAGAGACAGGTACCACTCACATACCACACTCACACATGTACCGTGAAACCAATGAACACCACACACGGGATTGATAGCACGCACACACACACACACATACACACACACACACACAGACACCAGAAGAACAGGAGACATAGGTAAAACCTCTCTCACAGGCACATCACACCTCCAACACATGCCATCTTTACAGGGTAAATGCACACCTTATGCCATGCAAAATATGCCCAGCAAAAACATCACACACCCCTGTCACTGAAACCACTTGTACAGTACACACCAAATGGAATCATACCACTCATCGTTGACCCATTTTTTGCATGTACATCACAATCTGCAGAGACATGGCATAGACACCATATAGACAAAACACACTACCGACATCATGGAGACCACACACACAACCCTGTACTCCACACACACCTCACCTATTCCACACATAACACATATCTACAACACACGTCACCCATACAAACACAAATGCCCCACCACACCACAGACACACCACACTCCCCAGTGGAAAATCTTGTCAACTATTCCCCTCTCACACACTCCACAGGCAACCAAGGAATCACTACACATACAGGACACACAATGCCCACATACACTGCCAACATGGCAGAATTTTACCCCTCACCCACAGCTCACATCACCACGCATGGACCACAGGAATTCGGTATATTAATCTCAGACACATCAGACATATGCAAAACACCCACACTGACACCATACCCAAACCAACACACAGAGCCATACTTTATACAATACAATGCAGACTGCACAGACAGCATAAATTACATGCACATACAACATATGCATTGGTCACGTAACAACACACATCCAAACTATATCAGACTCACCATACTTATGAAGCACACCACGTACAAAGCACAAACGTCATACACACGGCAGGATTCACCATGCATACAATGCATATTCTACAAGCATACCAGAAAGAGACACATTAAATGGCTCCCCACAAACACACCATGCACTCACCATAGGTACACCAATCTCAGCACACATAGTCCACACAAAACTATAGCACACACACACCAGAAATGATGAACACAAACAACCCACACAAAAACGATATCCTACTAACACAGTGCATACACATCATATATACACACCACCTACCCCACCTATAGGCACTAGAGAAACATCAAAGAGCCACCATACGAAACACATCCCTATCACACACCAAAGCCACGTGCAAGAAACAAGACATACACCGGAACCATGCCACCCAAGAACTGCACGCACTCAACACACCTCCAGCACAGAAATGAACCCAACTATTCAACACACATAGGTAAAACACACCTCAAGAATCAGAACACCTCTCAGATTCATATCACACTGAAACAACACCAACCACCCACAAAGTCACACACACACACACACACACACACACACACACACACATCCCTACACTCCCTAAGCCACTCCTACGTGTATCCAGTGATGGGAAGGGCAGGAAAAGGAACCAGGGCAGATGCTTCCATTCTCTTTCAGCAGGAAGATTCCAGGCCACTTGCTGACACAGCACCCAGGTGAATCCAATGGAGCTTCCCTTTACCCAAGCCCACAGCTGTTTCTTACTTCTGATACCATGAGCTCCCTGGGAGAGTGGGCTTTCTAGTCCCCTCATTTTTGACATCGTCACACTCTCACCACTTGTGAAAAACTCTGGCTCTCTATATCAACTTCCATTGACTGGCTCTCCTTCCATACTAGCTTCAGGCTTGGGGCCGTTCGAATACTGTGTCTTAGTTAACCTGGGACTCTGGCCGAGCCCCTGGGGGTTCTGCATTCCATTGGGTTCCATGACCCATTGCAATTTGTGCTCAGAAATACACGGACATTCAGAGGGATAAGGGACTGGACTATGGCAGCAGAGGCTGGGCTGGAGGCTTTCAGAGACACCTGGTCACATTTGTGTAGCAAAGGGAAACAAAGTTAAAACAAATGTCAGAATTGTTTCATTACCATTGGAATGGATGATATTGGCCATCCTGTAGATACTCTCTCAAGCTTGGTGGATTTCCAAAATTACCTTGGTTCAGATGCATGGCGTATGGAGCTGTCCCTCACACAGCAAGCACTCAGTAATCGGTGGCAAGCTTCTGTGGTGGTTCTTTGCACAGTGAGAACCATTCGTGTCAGATATCAAAAATGAATCTGGTGCTCCTCCTTGAGACTGCATGCTGCTTTGCTGCACGCAGTAAGTAGTGGAGCTCTACTCTTGGACTCACTCTGAATCTTCCGTTCTGGAGACCAGATGGCAAAAGAAGGCAGAGTTTTCTGCCGGGGCTGGTGAGGGCTCTTTCCTGGCATAAGTAATGAATATTGACCAAAGGTCCAGTTGCAAACAAATGAGGTTTCACAAAGAAATACCTGCTTACCCAAAATGACTGCTATCTCTAGTCCCTGGACTAAAGGGCAGGGGAAATATCTAAGGCCAGACATGGTCTCTTTCTAAAAGAAGAATGGAAGCCTCTTGCTGACCAATTCTCTGGTAGAGCTCGTGGAGGTTTCCCTTCGCCAAAACCCAGAGTGATTTCTTAGACCCGACAAAGCCAACACTTTGGGAAACTGGGCTAGTGGTTCCATTCTGAAATCATTGATTTGTTTGAGAGAGACAGATAGGGAGTAGGCATGACTTGGGAGAGGGGCAGAGGGAGAGAATCTTTGTGTGGGTTCCCCACACAGCACACACCAGGAAAAATGCTCCATCGCCCTAACCCTGAAATCATGACCTCAGCTGCACCGAGAGTCAGATACATAGCCCACCAAGCCTACCAGGTGCTCCTATCCTGTTCTCTTTTTCTGGAATGAGAGGATCCTGATGGATCATTCCATGTCTGTGTCAAAGAGCAATAGATTCTCTAGAAAGAGGAGACACCCACAGGCTTTTCAGGACTGTGGTTATGTTGCACTGTGAGGCCCTTCCAAATTGGGTTTCAGAACACGTGGGACATCTGGAAAGTTCAGGTTTCTGAACAAGCTCAGTGGGAAAAGTTTGTGTCCAGTACAAGTGAGCGGTTTGGATGGGAGTTGGCCTCATTCTTGGGCTAAGGGGAAACAAACTTAATTCTCTCCTTCCCCGGTTGATTTTTCAGCTTGTTTCCATGAATGTGTGGATCCCCTTAATAGGCACTCCCATAGCCTTCCATATTTCCCACTCTGCCTTGGCTCACATTAAGGGGTCATGGAGCTCTCACAAACACAGAATCATCCCAGATTTTGAGGAATTCTCATTTATTTTCTGTGTTCAGCCATCATAAGTGGTGTCTGATATCCCCCCTCATAACGATGGTCCTCCAACCCCGTGCATGCGCTGCATAAGGTTCTGTGGGTAGTGCACCAACAATTAGTCATACAATCAAAAAAACACATTCCCTCTCTCCCTGCGTATCTCACAAAACGAGGAACAACCAATGGCAACCAGAGCATCCATGGACACGGATGCATTCCATCACATGCCAACAGCACAAACTACACATAAACACCACGCACAACCCATAGCCTGCCGACCCAGCACAAATAGATCACAACGAAAGCACACATACAATATACACCCATCCCATGCAACCAAAATGCACAAAACACATGGCACGTGCACACATCAACAAACACATACACCCACAAAGCCTACTAGCATGCACATCATAGATACGAAATACACACAAATATGAAATACACCAGGAGCCCAACCTTTCTAGGCATACACCATACACACAGCACAACTACACAGGGCACACATATACACTGGACTTACAGGACACCCAAAAAACACACAGAATACACAGCACGCTAAGAATACATAAAACAAACATATATGAATGCATATGACCACCCGGACACCAAACACAGTGGCCAGATATGACATACAACATTCGGTGTCATATGTGCCACACCCAGGACTCTCGCAGGACACAGGTAGCATATGCCTATCAGGGAATCATAAAAAATACACCCTATGTTCACAACAAACACACACACACAAACACACACTCACAATGCATGGAACACACACAATGCATGCCACACACCTACTATACACACCCGTCTAAAACCAAACACAGGAGACATACACCATACACACACATTCCATCGACCTCAATTACAACAAAGTCACTCCCAAAACACCCTATACAAGCTACGCATATAGATTACCTTTATAGAAAATTGATAATACATACAAACACAGAGAAGGCACACAGAGCCTTCCGTAACTCACAGGCACCACAGACAGCACCCTCCTACGTCATGGACAACAAGTTCCCTCAGCTACACCTCTCAGATACATCCCACGCAACCGAAATGCACAAAACATATGGCACGTGCACACATCGACAAACACACACACCCACAAAGCCTACTATTGTGCACATCACAAATACGAAATACACAGCACACTTGTCACACACACACAGGCAGACATCACCCATGAGCACACTACACCACAAGCATGACACACCCAGAATCCCCAAAACGGGACTACAAGGCCAAACATGCATACCATCCAGAAATTCCAGAAACGGAACACATGATACCCAGAAAACTCAGAGTCACACCACACTTGCAGCACCAACATGGGTAAGTCACCAAGAGAAAGGAACCACCCGTATACCACATTCACATGACTGTGAACACCACACAGAGTACTCATAGCGAACATCTCATGCACACACACACCAGAAGGACAGCAGACGTAGGCAACACCTCCCTCAGAGTCACATCAAATCTCCAAAAAACTCCAAACCTACAGCAGAAACACACACATCATACCGTCCTATCTATTCCCAGCAAAAACACCACACACACTCACACTGAAACCACTTGAACAACAAACACCCAATCTATTCATACTACTCATCGTTAAGACCATTTGGGCATGTGCATCTCTAACTGCAGAGACATGACCCAGACAACATATAGACCACACACACCTACCCATATCTCGCAACCACACACACCACCCCGAACTCTATACCCACTATCCCTATTCCACACAAAACACAGATCTCCAGCACACACCACCCATACAAACACAAAAACACCACAGCACCACAGACACACTACACTCCCCTATGGACAATCTTGTCACCTATTCCTCTCACACCCACCCATAGGCAACAAAGAATTCACTACCATACAGAACCCACACTGCCCATATACACTCCCTAAATGAAATAACTCTACACCTCACCCACATCTCACATCACCACACAAGGACCAAAGGAAATTGGCATATTCCTGGCAGACACACCAGACATCCACAAACGTGCACACTGAAACAATTGCAAAATCAACACACACAGCCATACTTTCAATAATACAATGTATATGGCACAGACCACATAAATCACATGTATACACTACATATGCACTGGTTACGTAACAACTACACACGATGTATGCCAGAAATGCACAATGGTTATCCCACCCAAAAGCACACCATGCATGCACAGCACAAACACCGCACACACACAACGATTCAATATGCACACCACCCACCTCCCATAAGCTTACCCCAAGGAGACCATATTCAATAGCACACTGCTTCATACACCATGGCCACACCATAGGTACACCAAACTGAGCACACAGAGTCCACCCAATACTACCCTGCACACACAACAGAAATGAAGATACAAACAACCCACGCACAACACATACACAATAACAGAGTGCATGGATATCATATCATACATAAGGGCCACCTACTCCCGACCCATATGCACTAGAGATAAATCCAATAGCCACCATCTGAAACAGACCTCTATCACACAACAACGCCACGTGCAACACACAAGACACACACCACATCCATGTTACCCATGAACTGCATGTACTCAACACACTTCTAGCCCAGAGATGCACCCACTTATTCAACACACCCAGCTAAAAACATCTCAAGTCAAACACCTGTCAAATTCATATCACACCAAAACAACATGAATCACCCACATAGTCACATGCACACACAGAGAAACAAACACACACCCAGCAACACCGAACCCTAATCATATAAAGAACACCGAGGCTTTCACACACCCACAACAACAACAACAACAACAACAACAACACACACACACACACACACACACACAAACATGTACACACACATTCCTGCTTAATTCCTGGCTGGTTGTTGTCAGCCTGCCTATGGATAACCAGATTGTCTGCTTCCCTCAGGCTGATTGACATGCTATCATTCGGAGGAAAGTATTGTTCACACATGCACAGAATGCTGCATGGCAGGGCATGCACTGAAAGAGCACTTGCCTAGTAGAGTGCACCAAGTCCCAGCTCTGAACACCAGAGGGCCACCCCCCCCAAAGTACCCTTGATCTTCCTGAACCACTCCTACATGTATTCAGTGGTGAGAAGGACATAAAAAGGTACTAGCACCAGAAGTTTCCATTCTCTTTGGGCAGGAAGATTCCAGGCTGCTTGCTGACACGGCTCCTAGGTGTAGCCAATGGAGGTTCCCATTGCCCAAGCCCACAGCTGTTTTTTACTCCTGATATGGTGAGCTCACTGGGAAAGGGTGCTTGCTAGTCCCTTCCTTTTAGACATCATGTTCTCATCTCTGCTGAAAAAATCTGGCCCTTGGCATCCCCTTCCATCCATTGGGTTCTCTTTCCATACTGGCTTCAGCCTTGAGGCCCTTCGAATCCTATGTCTCAGTTAGCCTGGGAGTCTAGCTGAGGCCCTGGGCCTGTGCATTTAGTTGGGCCCCAAGATCCATTGCAATTCTGTCTCACAACTACCTGAACGTTGGCAGGAAGAGGGGACTGGAATATGGCAGCAGAGGCTTGGCCAGAGGTATCCAGAGACACCTAGTCACATTTCTATAGCCAAGGGAAACAAAGTTAAAACAAGTGTCCGATTTCTTTTGTTCTCAGCAGAATGGACGACATTGGCCCTCCTCAGGCCAGGCTCCTAAGCTTACTGAATTTCCAACCTTCCCTTGGTTCACATTCGTGGCCTATGGAGCTGTCACTCACACAGCACTCAGTGGTCCATGGCAGTCCTGTGCCTGGTGAGAACAGTCAGTGTCCGATATCACCAAGGAATCTGCTGCTCGTTCATGAGACTGCATGCTGCTTGGCTGCGTGGAGTAAGGAGTGTTATGGCTGGTCAGCTGAATCTACTCTTTGACTCACTCTGATGCCTCTGTTATGAAGACCATAGGACGAGGGCAGGCAGACTATTTCCCGAATTCTGGAAAGTGACCTTTCAGAGCATTCAGTGAATACTGATTGAAGGCCTAGTTGTAAACGCAGGAGATTCCAGAGAGAGAGGAATCACCAACTTTCCCTAAATGACTGCTGTCTCTAGTCCCTGGCCTGAAGGGCAGGAGAAATATCTAAGGCCAGACATGGTCTCTCTCGTTCTAAAATAAGAAGGGAAGCCTCTTGCTGACCAATTCTCTGGTGGAGCCCGTGGAGATTTCCCTTTGCCCAAACTCAGAGTGGTTTCTTAGACAGAAAAAGCCAAAGCGTTGGGAGAGTTGGCTAGTGGTTCCACTTTGAACATTGTTCATTTGTTTGAGAGAGATGGATGGGGAGTGGGCGTGACTCGAGGGAGTGGCAGAGAGAGGGAATATTCGTGTGTGCTCCCCACACAGCACACACAAGGACAAGGATGCTCCATCGCCCTACCCATGAGATCATAACCTCATCTGCAACCGAGAGTTAGATACTTAGCCCACCAAGCCCACTAGGTGCTCCTATCCTGTCCTCTTTTTTTCTGGAATGAGAGGATCCTGATGGATTATTCCGTGTCCGTGTCAAAGAGCAATGAAGAGCTCCTCACTTGAAAGAGGAGACACCCAGAGGCTTCTCAGTACTGTGGCTATCTTGCAGTGTGGGACCCTTCCAAATTGGGTTTCAGAACACCTGGGACATCTGGAAAGTTCAGGATTCTGAAGAGGCTCAGGGGGAAAAGTTGTGTCCCCAAGTGAGCGGTTTTAATGGGATCTGACCTCATTCTTGGGCCAAGGGGAAATAAAATTAATTCTCTCCTTCCCCGGTTGATTTTTCAGCTTGTTTCCATGCCTGTGTGGATCCCCTTAATAGGCCCTCCCATTGCCATCCATATTTCCCAGTATGTCTTGTCTCACATTCAGGGGTCATGAAGCTCTCACTCACAGAGAATCATCCCAGATTTTGAGGAATTCTCACCTGTTTTCTGTGTTCAGCCACAATAAGTGATGTCTGATATTCCCCCTCAAAACGATGGTCCTCCAACCCCATGCAGGCACTGCATAAGGTCCTGCAGGTAGTGCACCGACGATTAGCCTACAATCAGCAAACACATTCCCTCTCTCACAGCATATCTCACAAACTGAGGTACACCCCACGGCCACCACTAAATCAACGGACACGGACACTTTACATCACACGCCAACTGCCCCTACTACACGTACACAACATGCACAACCCATAGCCTGCCCACCTCGTACCAAGGGATCACACCCGAAGCACCCATAAAACCTACACCCATACCCTACACCCATACACTGGGAGCACACCCATTTTGGCAGACAGCATATGCACACCACTCTTACACAGGGCACACACTTATACATTGGACTTACATGTCACCCAGAAAACACCCAGAATACACAGCACGCACAGCACAACCACACCACACACATGAATGCAAATGACCACCCCATCACCAAACACAGTGGCCAGATGAAACATACATCATTGGGTGTCATATGTGCCACATCAGGACTCTCGCAGAACACATGTAGCACACACCTATCAGGGAAACCTAGAAAACACTCCCCACGTTCACCACAAAAGACACAGACACACACTCATAATGCGTAGAACACACAGAATGCACACCACACACCTCCTCTACACACACCCATCCAAAACCATCCACAGGAGTCATACACCATTCACACACATTCCATCCACCTCAAGTGCAACACACTCACACCCAAACACCCTATACAAGTTACCCATATAGAATACCTGCAGGGAACATCGATAATATACACAAACACAGAGAAGGCACACACAGCCCAAAGTCTTCCAAAACTCACAGGCACTGCGGACAAAACCCTACTACCTCATGGACAATATGTTCCCCTCACCTACATCTCTCAAATATATCCCACGTACCCATCACAAACACCACGTATGGCAAGTGCACACATTGACAAACATACACACACAAAGCCTACAGGCGTGCACTCCACAAATACAAAATACACAGCACACTTGCCACACACACACAGGCAGACATCACCCATGACCACACCACACCACAGGCATGACACAACCAGAAACCCCAAAATGGGACTAAGAGACCAAACAAGCCCACCACCCAGAAATTCCAGAAACATAACACAGGATACCCAGAAGACTCAGAGTCACATACCACCTGTGCATCACCAACATGGGTAAGTCACCCAGAGACAGGAACCACCCATATACCACACTCACACACGACTGTGAATACCCATGGACACCAAACAGAGTACTCATGGTGCACACACTCATGCACACACACACCAGAAGGACAGCAGACATAGGCAACACCTCCCTGAGAGGCACATCTCACTTCCAACACACGCCATCCCAACAGCAGAAACACACACCCCATACTGTCCAAACTATTCCCAGCAGAAACACCACACACCCACACTGAACCCACTTGTAGAACACACACCCAACCGATTCATACCACTCATCGTTGAGACAATTTGCGCATGTGCATATCAAACCACAGAGACATGACCCAGACAACATATATACCACACCTACCCACATATATACCCATATATACCCATATATATACACATATATACCCATATATACACCTATCCACATCATCGTGATCACACACACTACCCCGTGCTCCATACCCACTATCCCTATTCCACACAAAACACATCTCCAACAGAAACCACCCATACAAACACAAAGGCACCACAGCACCATAGACACACTACACTCCCCTATGGACAATCTCATGATCTACTCCCCTCACAACAACACGTATTGCAACAGACAACTCACTACACATACAGCACCCACACTCCCCATATATACTGCATACTTGCCATAACTGTACCGCACACCCATAGCTCACAGCTCCATACATGGACTACAGGAAATTGGCATATTACTCTCAGACACACCAGACATCTACAAACGCACACACTGAAACCATTCCAAAATCAACAAACACAGCCATACTTTCAACAATACAATGCACACTGCACAGACAATATAAATGAAATACATACACTACATATGCACTGCTCACATAACAACACACACCCCATGTATGCCAGAAATGCACAACGCTTTTCCCACCAGAAGCACATCATGCATACCCAGCACAAACATCACACACACACCACATTCCTTATCAACACCACCCAACTCCCACAAGCATACCCAAGCACACTATAAAATACAGCACCCCGCCAAACACACCATGCACAAACCACAGGTACACCAACTCAGTACACAGAGTCCACCCAAAACTACACCACACACACACCAGAAACGATGATACAAACAACCCACGCACAACACATACCCCATAACACAATGCATGGATATCATACATACACACCACCTACCCCCACAATATGCACTACAGAAACATCCAATAGCCACCATATAAAACAGACCTCCATCACACACCAATGCCACGTGCAACACAAAAGACACACATACCATCTATGTGACCCAAGAACTGCATGTACTCAACACACCCCTAGAACAGAGATGCACACACCTATTCAACACACCCAGGGAAACACACCTCAAGTCAGAACAACAGTCAGATTCATATCACACTGAAACAACACTGACCACCCACTCAGTCACACACGCACACACACAGCACCATGAATCACTAATCATATAAAGAGCAACTAGGCTTTCACCACCCAAAACAAAACACACACACACACACAACACACAAACACAAACACACACATTCCTGCTTAATTCCTGGTTGGCTGTTGTCAGCCTGCTTATGCATACCCAGGTTATCTCCTTCCCTCAGGCTGATTGACAAGCTTTCATTCGGAAAAAAGGATTGTTCACACATGCATAGAATGCTACATGGCAGGGTGTGCTCTGAAAGAGCCCTTGCCTGGTAGAGTGCACAGAGTCCCAGCTCCAAACACTAGAGGGCCGCCCCCCAAAGCATCCCTGCTCTCCAACCCACTCTTACATGTATTCAGCGATGGGAAGGACAGAAAAAGAGCCAGAGCCAGAAGCTTCCATTCCCTTAGGGTAGGAAGATTCTAGGCTGCTTGCTGACACGGCTCCCAGGTATAGCCAAAGGAGGTTCCCTTTGCCCATGCTCACAGCTGTTTCTATCTCCTGATATAGTGAGCTCTCTGGGAAAGTGTGCTTGCTAGTCCCTTTCTTTACGACTAAATCACATTCGGATATCTGCTGACAAATTCTGGCCCTCTGTATCCCCTTCCATCCATTGGGTTCTCTTTCCATACTGGCTTCAGGCCTGTGGCCCTTCAAATCCTATGTCTCAATAAGCCTGGAGTCTAACCGAGCCCCTGGGCCTGTGCATTTGGTTGGGTCCCAGGATCCATTGCAATTTTGTCTCAGAACTATCTGGACTTTGGCAGGGATAGGGGACTGGAATATGGCAGCAGAGGCTGGGCCAGAGATTTCCAGAGATACCTGGGCACATTGGTGTAGCCAAGGGAAACAAAGTGAAAACAGTGTCCGATTTGTTTCATTCCCAACGGAATGAATGACATTGGCCCTCCTACGGTCATTCTCCTAAGCTTGCTGAATTTCCAACCTTCCCTTGGTTCACATTGGTGGCCTATGGATCTGTCACTCACACAGCCAGCACTCAGTGGTCCGTGGCAAGACTCTGTTGTGGCCCTGTGCCCAGTGAGAACAGTCAGTTTCAGATATCGCCAAGGAACCTGCTGCCCATTCGTGAGACTGCATGCTGCATGGCTGCATGGAGTAAGTAGTGTTATGGCTGGTCAGTTGGATAGACTCTTGACTCACTCTGATGCCTCCTTTCTGAAGACCATAGGGCAAGGTTGCACAGACTTATCTGCTGGTCCTGGAGAGGGCTCTTTCAGAGCTTTCAGTGAATATTGACTGAAGGCCCAGTTGCAACCCAGGAGCTTCCAGAGAGAGGAATCAACACTTTCCCCTGAATGACTGCTCTCTTTAGTCCCTGGCCTGAAGGGAAGGATAAATATCTAAGGCCAGACATGGTCTCTCTTTCTAAAAGAAGAATGGAAGCCTCTTGCTGACCAACTCTCTGGTAGAGCCTGTGGAGATTTCCATTCGACCAATCCCAGAGTGGTTATCTAGACCCAACAAAGCCAACTCGTTGGGAGACTGGGCTAGTGATTCCATTCTGAACATCATTCATTTGTTTGAGAGAGACGGATGGGGAGTGGGCATGACTCGAGTGAGTGGCAGAGGGAGAGAATCTTCGTGTGGGCTCCACACAGAGCACACACCAGGACAAGGATGCTCCATCCCCCTACCCATAAGACCATGACCTTAGCTGCAACCGAGAGGCAGATACTTAGCCCACGGAGCCCACCAGGTGCTCCTATCCTGTTCTCTTTTTCTGGAACGAGAGGACCCTGATGGATCATTCCATGTCGATATCAAGGAGCAATAGGCTCACTTGAAAGAGGAGACACCTACAGGCTTCTCAGAAATGTGGTTATGTTGCACTGCCGGTCCCTTCCAAATTGGGTTACAGAACACCTGTGACATCTGGAAAGTTCAGGTTTCTGAAAGGCTTAGCAGGAAACGGTTGTGTCCAGTCCAAGTGAGAGGTTTGAATGGGAGTTGGCCTCATTCATGGGCCAAGGGGAAACAAATTTAGTTCTCTCCTTTCCTGGTTGATTTTACAGCTTGTTGTCATTCCTGTCTGGATCCCATTAATAGGCACTCCCATAGCCTTCCATATTTCCCACTCTGTCTTGGCTCACATTCCGGGATCATGGAGCTGTCACTCAGAGAGAATTGTCCCAGATTTTGAGGAATTCTCATTTGTTTTCTGTGTTCAGCCACCATAAGTGATGTCTGATATTCCCCCTCAAAATGATGGTCCTCTAGCCCCGTGCAGGCACAGCATAAGGTACAGTGGGTAGTGCACCAATGATTAGTCATACAATCACCAAACACATTCCCTCTCTCACTGCATATCTCAAAAACGGAGGCACATACCATAGGCATCACAAAACCCTCAGATTTGGACACATTCTATCACACACCAACAGCATATACTACACGTACACACTATGCACAACCCATAGCCTGACGACCCCGCACCAATAGATCACACACAATGCACACATACAACATACACCCATACATTACATCCGGGAACACACCCTTTTTGGCAGTCACCATACGCACACCACCCCGACACAGGGCACACACTTATATAGTGGACTTACACGTTGCCCAGTAAACACACAGAATACACAGCAGAGTCAGCACACCTACACCACACACACATGAATGCAAATGACCACTCCATAACCAAATGCAGTCAGACACAACATACACCATGTGTGTTATATGTGCCACATCAGGAATCTTGCAGAACACACGTAGCACATGCCTATCAGGGAATCAGAGAAAACACTCCCCACCTTCACCACAAACACAGTCACAAACACACACTCACAATGCGTGGAACACACACAATGCATGCCAGTCACCTCCTCTACACACACCCATCCAAAACCATCCACAGGAGACATACCCCATACACACACATTCCATCGACCTCAAGTCCAACACAGTCACACCCAAAACACCCTATACAAAGTACCCATAGAGATCATCTGCATGGAACATCGATAATACACACAAACACAGAGATGGCACACAGAGACCAAAGCCTTCTGAAACTCACACGCACCACAGACAGCACCCTACTATGTCATGGATGACATGTTCCCCTCACCTACGCCTCTCAGATACATCCCATGCACCTGTCACACACAGCACGTATGTGCACACATCCACACATGGGCCACATCCACACATCCACACACACACATCCACACACACACACACACACACAAAGCCTACAGGCGTGCACTCCACAAATACGAAATTCACATAACTCTTGCCACACACACAGAGGCAGATATCACTCATGACCACACCACACCACAGGCATGACACACCCAGAAACCTGAAAACAGGACTACAAGACTAAACATGCATACAATTCAGAAATGCCGGAAACAGGACACACGATACCCACAAGATGCAGAGTCACACCAAACCTGCAGGACCAACACGGGTAAGTCACCCAGAGACAGGAACCACCCATATACCAACTAACACATGACTGTGAAAACCCATGAACACCACACAGAGTACTCATAGTGCACATACTCACACACACACACACACACCAGAAGGACAGCAGATGTAGGCAACACCTCCCTCAGAGGCACATCTCACCTCCAAAACATGCCATTCCTACAGCAGAAACACACACCCCATACCGTCCAAACTATTCCCAGCGGAAACAGCACACACACCCACACTGAACCCACTTGTAGAAGACAAACCCAACTGATTCATACCACTCATCGTTGAAACCCTTTGTGCATGTGCATCTCAAACTGCAGAGACATGACCCAGACAACATATAGACCACACACACCTACCCACATCATCGCGACCACACACAGCACCCTGTGCTCCATACCCACTATCCCTATTCCACAAAAAACACAGATCTCCACCACACACCAGTCATACAAACACAAACGCTCCACCACACTGCAGACACACTACACTCCCTATGGACAATCTCTTCACCTATTCCACTAACAGCCACCCGAAAGGCAACAAAGAATTCACTACACATACAGCACCCACACTGCCCATATACATTGCCTACATGCCATAACTCTACCCCTCACCCACAGCTACACCACCCCACATGGATCACAGGAGATCAGGGTATTACTGTCAGACACACCAGACAGTTACAAATGCGCACACTGAAACCATTCCAAAATCAACATACACAGCCATACTGTCAGCAATACAATGTACACTGCACAGACAGCATAAATCACATACATACATTACATATGCACTGGTCACATAACAACACACACCCCATGTATGCCACAAAAGCACAACGCTGATCCCACCCAGAAGCACACCCTGCATACACAGCACAAACCCCACAAACACACCACGATTCCATATGCAAACCAACCACCTCCCACAAGCACACCCCAAGCAGACCATATTCAATAGCACCCGGCCACACACACCATGCACACACCACAGGTTCACCAACTCAGTACACAGAGTCCACCCAAAACTACACTGCACACACAAAAGAAACAAAGATACAAACAACCCACACACAACACATACCCCACTAACACAGTGCATGGATATCATACATACATACAAACCTCCTACTCCCCACCCATATGCACTAGAGAAACATCCAATAGCCACCATCTGAAACTGTAGGCAGCCATGGACTGGGCTAGAGTCAAGAGTCCAAACCAGGCCCTGACTCGCGCCTCTTGGAAGCCCAGGGGTTAATAGCCCTGTGGGTGGAAACCTTGAATAGCGCTTGAGAAAGGGTCTGAGCTATGGATCCTAAGGCTCACTGACATGGTTGTCTGCATGTGCTTATCTGGAATGGGCAAAACAGGCCTGCTCATTAAATCATTGTGGGATTGTGCTGTGCTTGCATGGATCATAAACTATGTTTTGGGCAAAACAGGCCTGCTCATTAAATCATTGTGGGATGGTGCTGTGCTTGCATGGATCATAAACTATGTTTTGAGCCACTTTGAAGTTAGTGCAGCTGGTTAAGGAGTAATCTGAAGACCGAGGCCATTGGCTTCAGAGGATCTGCTATTAGTCCTTGGGAGACAGATAATAGGGAAGCTTGAGGGATTTTATGCTTATGTTGCAAATTCTTTTTATGATTGTTGCTGTTAACTATATGATGCCTCACAGCCATGAATAAAATTGGCATTGCTTGGACATCAAACACCTTGCCCCTCCTGTCCCCATCTCTTTGCGTCTCGTCGTCGTCTCACCATCATCTTATCCTCTTGACCCTGGCCATATTGTTGCACTGGCCACGAAATGAAAGAGAACTCCATCACACACCAATGCCACGAGCAACACACAAGACACACAACACATCCATGTGACCCATGAACTGCATGTACTCAACACATCTCTAGCCCAGAGATGCACCCACCTATTCAAACACCCAGGGAAACACACCTCAGGTCAGAACACCTGTCAGATTCATATAAACACCGACCACCCACACAGTCTCACACACACGCAGACACACACACACACACACAGCAACACTTAACTCTAATCATATAAAGAGCAATGAGACTTTCACATACCCACAACAAAACTCTCTCACACACACAAACACACGTACACACATATTCCTGCTAACTTCCTGGTTGGTTGTTGTCAGCCTGCTTATGGATACTCAGGTTGTCTCCTTCCCTGAGGCTGATTGGCATGCTTTCATTTGGAAGAAAGGAATGCTCACACATGCAAAGAATGCTGCATGGCAGGGCGTGCTCTGAAAGAGCCCTTGCCTGTTGGAGTGTATAGAGTCCTAGGTCTAAACACTTGAGGGCCGCCACCCAAAGCACACCTGCTCTCCTTGAGCCACTCTTAAGTGTATTCAGCGATGGGAAGGACAGAAAAAGGAGCCAGGGCCAGAAGCCTCCATTCTCTTTGGGCAGGAAGATTCCAGTCCACTTGCTGACATGACTCCCAGGTATAGCCGATGGAGGTTCTCTTTGCCCAAGCCCACAGCTGTTTATATCTCCTGATATAGTGAGCTTTCTGAGAAAGTGTGCTTGCTACTCCATTTCTTTGCGACTAAATCACATTTTGATATCTGCTGACAAATTCTGGCCCTCTGTATCTCCTTCCATCCATTGGGTTCTCTTAACATATTTGCTTCACGCTTGAGGCCCTTCGAATCATATGTCTCAGTTAGTCTGGGTGTCTGGCGGAGGCCCTGAGCCTGTACATTTGATTGGCACCCAGGATAGGTTGCAATTCTGTCTCAGAACTAGCTGGACGTTGTCAGGGATAGGGGACTGGAATATGGCAGCAGAGGCTGTGCCGGAGGTACTCAGAGACACCTGGTCACATTTCTGTACACAAGGGAAAAAAGTTAAAACATGTGTCTGATTTGTTTCATTCCCAGTGGATTGGAAGACAATGGCCCTGCTGGGCCATTCTCATGAGCTTGCTGAATTTCCAGTCTTCCCATGGTTCACATTCGTGGCCTATGCAGCTGTCACTGATACAGCCAGCACTCGGTGGTCAGATGGCAATTTTTTGCTGTGGTCCTGTGCCCGGTGAAAAGAATCAGTGTCAGATATTGCCATGGAATCTCCTGCCCTTTCTTGAGACTGCATGCTGCTTGGCTGTGTGGAGTAAGTAGTATTATGGCTGGTCAGCTGGATCTACTCTTTGACTCACTCTGATGCCTCTGGAGACCAGAGGGCGAGGACGGACAGACTATTCTGCCGGTCCTGGTGAGGGCTCTTTCAGAACGTTCAGTAAATATTTACTGAAGGCTCCGTTGCAACCCCAGGAGCTTCCAGAGAGAGGAATCACCACCTTCCCTGAATTATTGTTGTCTCTAGTCCCTGGCCTGAAGAGCAGGAGAAATATCTAAGGCAAGACATGGTCTCTCTCTTTCTAAAGGTAGAATGAAAACCTCTTGCTGACCAACTCTCTGGTAGAGCCCATGGAGATTTCCCTTCACCCAAACCCAGAGTGGTTTCTTAGACCTGACAAATCCAACTCATTGGGAGACTGGCTAGTGGTTCCATTCTGAACATTGTTGATTTTTTGTGAGAGACAGATGAGCAGTGGGCATGACTCGAGGGAGTGACAAAGGGAGAGACTCTTTATTTGGGCTCCCCACACAGCACGCACCAGGACAAGGACGCTCCATTGCCCTACTCATGAGATCATCACCTCATCTGCAACCGAGAGTCAGATACGTAGCCCACGAAGCCCACCAGGTGCTACTATCCTGTTCTCTTTCTGTGGAATGAGAGGATCCTGACGGATCATTCTGTGTCCGTGTCAAAGAGCAATAGGCTCACACAAAAGAGGAGTCTCCCACAGGCTTCTCAGGATTGTGGTTATGTGGCACTGCAGATCCCTTCCAAATTGGGTTTCAGAACACCTGGAACATCTGAAAAGTTTAGGTTTCTGAAGAGGCTCAGCAGGAAATGATTGTGTCCAGTCCAATTGAGCTGGTGAATGGAGTTGGCCCCATTCTTGGGCTTAGAGGAAACAAACATTTTTCTCCTTCCCCTGTTGATTTTTCAGCTTGTTTCCATGCCTGTGTAAATCCATTTAATAGGCATTCCCATAGCCTTCCATATTTCCCACTCTGTCTTGCCTCACATTAAGGGGTCATGGAGCTCTCACTTACAGACCATGGTCCCAGATTTTAAGGAATTCTTGCTTGTTTTCTGTGATTAGCCACCATAAGTGATGTCTGATATCCCCCCTCAAAACGGTGGTCTTCCAACTCCATGATGGCACTGCATAAGGTCCTGTGGGTAGTGCTCAATGATTAGCGGAAAAATCACCAAACACATTCTCTCTCTCACTAAACAATCTCACAAACGAAGGCAAACCCCACGGCTGCCACAAAATCCATGGACATGGACGCATTCAATCACATGCCACTAGCCCATACTAAATGCACACATATGCACAACCCATAGCTTGCCGACCCCACACCAATAGATCACACCCAAGGCACACATACAACCTACACCCTTTTTGGCAGACATCATACACACACCACTGCTAACACAGGGCACACACATATACACTGGAGTTACATGTCACACATAGAACACACAGAATACACAACATGCACAGCATACCTACACCACACAGAAAAGAATGCAAATGACCACCTCGTCACCAAAGGCAGTTGCCAGATGCAACATACACCATTGGGTGTCATATGTGCCACACCCAGGACTCTTGCAGAACACAGGTAGCACAGGCCTATCAGGGAATCATAGAAAACACTCCCCCGTTCAGCACAAACACACACACACAAAAACACAATCACAATGCGTGGAACACACACAATACACGCCACACACCTCCTCTACACACACCCATCCAAAACCATCCACGGGAAACGTACACCATACACACACATTCCATCCACCTCAAGTCCAACACGGTCACAACCAGAACACCCTATATTAGCTACCCATAGAGATCACCTGCACGGAACATCGATAATACACACATACACAGAGAAGGCACACAGAGCACAAAGCCTTCAACACACAGCACACTACTACGTCATGACAACATGTTCCCCTCACCTACACCTCTCAGATACATGACACGCACTCGTCACACACAACACATATGGCATGTGCACACTTCTACAAACACAAACACACAAAGCCTACAGGCGTGCATGCCACAAATTCAAAATACTCTGCACACTTGCCACACACACACACGCAGATATCACCCATGACCATTCCACCACAGAGGCACGACACACCCAGATACCCCAAAACAGGTCTACAACACCAAACATGCATACCACCTAGAAATCCAAAAATGGACACACAATACCCAGAAGACTCAGAGTCACAACACACCTGCAGCACCAACACGGGTAACTCACCCAGAGACAGGCACCACCCATATACCACACTCACACATGACTGTGAAAACCCATGAACACCACACAGAGTACTCATAGCACACGCACTCACACACACACACACCAGAAGGAGAGCAGACGTAGGCAACACCTCACTCAGAGGCACATCACACCTTTAACCCAGGCCATCCCTACAGCAGGAAAACATACCTCATATCATTCAAACTATTCCCAGCAGAAACACCACACACACCCACACTGAAACCACTTGTAGAACACAAACCCAACCGATTCATACCATTCATCATTGACACCTTTGTACCTCTGTATCTCAAACCACAGCGACATGACCCAGACAACATATAGACCACACACACCTACCCACATCTTCGAGACCACACACACCACCCTGTGCTCCATACCCATTATCCTTATTCCACACATAACACAGATTCCAACACACACCTCCCATACAAACACAAATGCACCACCACACTGCAGACACACTACACTCCCCTATGGACATCTCGTCACTTATTCCCCTCACACACACCCGTAAGGCAATAAAGAATTCACTACACATACAGCACCCACACTCCCCATATACACTGCCTACATGCCATAAGTCTACCCCCCACCCACAGCCACACATGGACTACAGGAAATGGTATATTACTGTCAGACACACCAGACATCTACAAGGGCGCACACTAAAACCATTCCAAAATCAATACACAGCCATACTTTCAACAATACAATGTACACTGCACAGACAGCAGAAATCACATGCATACACGACATAAGCACTGGTCACGTAACAACACACACCCATGTACGCCAGAAACACACAACACTTATACCACCCAGAAGCATACCATGCATACACAGCACAAACACCACACACACACACCATGATTCCATATGCACACAACCCAACTCCTACAAGCATAACCCAAGGAGACCATATTCAATAGCACCTGCCACACACACCATGCATTCACCACAGGTACACCAAACTTAGCACACAGAATCCACCCAAAACTACATGGCACACACACCAGAAAAGATGATACAAACAACCCACGCAAAACACATACCCCACTAACATAGTGCATGGATATCATACATACACACCACCTATATGCTAGAGAAACATCCAATAGCCACCCTCTGAAACTTAACTCCATCACACACACCAATGCCACGTGCAACACACAAGACACACAGCACATCCATGTGAACCATGAACTACATGTACTCAACACATCTCTAGCCCAGAGATGCACACACCTATTCAACACACCCAGGGAAACACACCTCAAATCAGAACACCTGTCAGTTTCATATCACACCGAAACAACACTGACCACCCACCCAGTGACACAAACACACACACACACACACACACACACACACACACACACACACATAGCAACACTGAACGCTAATCATATAAAGAGTAACGAAGCTTTCACACACCCAAAACAAAACACAAACACATAAACATACACACATTCATGATTAATTCCTGGTTGGTAGTTTTCAGCCTTCTCATGAATACCCACGTTGTCTCCTCCCATTAGGCTGATTGACATGATTTAATTCAGAATAAAGGATTGTTCACACATGCAAAGAATGCTGCATTGCCTGGCATGCTCTGGAAGAACCCTTGCCTGTAAGAGTGCAGCAAGTCCCATCTCCAAACACTTGACGGCTGCCCCACAAAGTTCCCCTTTTCTCCCTCAGCCACTGTTCCATGTCTTCAGTGATGAAAGGACAGGAAAAGGAGCCAGGGCCAAAAGCTTCCATTCTCTTTAAGCAGGAAAATTCCAGGCTGCTTGATGACATGGCTCCCAGGTGTAGCTAATGGAGGTTCCCTTTGCCCAGCCCACAGCTGTTTCTTACTCCTGATGTGGTCTCGCTGGGAAAGTGAGCTTGCTAGTCCATTCCTTTTTGAATATATCACATGCTCATCTCTGAGCAGAGTGAAGTGAAGACGCATGAAGAAAATACACAAATGAAGGCCTTTCTACGGTCCCAGCACACTGGGTTGAGGGTATCAGGCAATGAATGCGCTCTTTCATGGTAGGGCATTTTTCGCCAAATGAAAGAACTGTGAGGAACCTGCTAAGCACATAACTCGGTTCCGGTGAATCTCAGCTCCATATCAGTGTCAACCACTATGCTGATGCAAGAAAACACTCTCCTCGATCACCGGCGTGTGGGGTAGCGTTAGGGATTGCATAAAGCTTTACTCTGAGAATGAAGTCGCAATCGGCAAGAATCTTGTTACCCAATAGTGTGTTAGTTACGTGATGAATTACAAGTTCCCCTGAAAGTATGTGTCCGTTGTCAGAGTGTTATCCCTGAGAATCAGCTCTGAGGCAAAAGTGCCCTACACCTATCCCTAATGAACTGCTGTAGTGACATTGCATGGCCACAGAGCGTGTTCTCCTAATGTACGTTTTAGAAGCCTCAGAAAAGTGCCATGTACTTCTTTCCGAGTTTCCCACCTGTCCGGTGACCTTCTGGGCACTATCTTCTTTCCTGAAGGGAGAAGCAATTACAACGCATGAAAGAAGATACACAAATCTTCATTTGTGTATCTACCTTTTGTAGATTTGTGTATCTATTTGTGCCTTTCTACTGTCCCAGCCCCCTGTGGAGAGAGTATCGTGCAGTGAATGTGCTCTTTAGGGAAAAGGGCATTTCCCCAAAAGAAAGAACTGTGAGGAACCTGCTAAGCACATAACTCTGTTCCGGCGAATCTCAGCTCCATGTCAGTGTCAACCACTATGCTGATGCAAGAAAACACTCTCGTTGATCACCGGCATGTAGGGTAGCGTTAGGGATTGCATAAAGCTTTATTCTGAGAATGAAGTTGCAATAGTGTGTTAGTTAAGTGATGAATTACAAGTTTCCCTGAAAGTACGTGTCAGTTGTCAGAGTGTTATCCCTGAGAATCAGCACTGAGGTGAAAGTGCCCTACACCTATCCCCAATGAACTGCTGTAGTGACATTGCATGGCCACAGAGCGTGTTCTCCTAATGTACATTTTAGAAGCCTCAGAAAAGTGCCATGTACTTTTTTCCGAGTTTCCTACCTGACCGGTGACCTTCTGGGCACTACCTTCTTTCTTGAAGGGAGAAGCAACTACAACGCATTGAAGAGGATACACAAATGAAGGCCTTTCTACTGTCCCAGCCCCCAGGGGAGAGAGTATTGTGCAGTGAATGTGCTCTTCCGGGAAGAGAGCATTTTCCCCAAAAGAAAGAAATGTGAGGAAACTGCTAAGCATATGACCAGCCTTGGGCGAATCTCAGCACCATGACAGTGTTAACTACTCTGCTGATGCAAGAAAACAGCCTCTTCGATCGTGTACGTGTGTGATAGCATTAGGGATTGCGTAAAGCTTTATTCTGTGAATGAAGACGGTATCGGGCAGGATCCTGTTGCATAAAAGTGGAAGTGTTAGACTACATGCTGAATTACACAGTCTCTAAAACGTACATGTCAGGAGTGATAGCGTGGACTTGAGAATCAGCACTGAGGCGAAAGTGCCCCACTGCTCTCCCTGGTGAACTGCTGTAGAGAGGTTGCATGGCCACAGAGCATTTTCTCTCGTGCTTTTTAGAAGCATCAGAAAAGTGCCCTGTACTTCTTTCCCAGCTTCCCAACAGTACCGAGACATTCTGGGCACTCTCTTCTTTCCCGAAGGGAGACGCCATTTCAACGCATGGAAGAAGATACACAATTGAAGGCCTTTCTACAGTCCCAGCACACTGGGGAGAGACGATCGTGCAATGAACATGTGCTGTCTTGGAGATTGGGCCCTTTTGGCCAAGGGAAAGAAATGTGAGGACTTGCTAAGCAAATAACCCGGGTCTGGCGAATCTCAGCACCATGTCAGTGTCAACCACTATGCGGATGCAAGAAAACAGCCTCTTTGTTCGCGGACGTGTGTGGTAGCGTTAGGGGTTGCCTAGCGCTTTACTCTGAGAAGGAAGACGCTATCGGCCAGGATCTTGCTGCACGAAAGTGGATGTGTTAAGTTACCTGCTGAATTACACCGTCTCCTGAATGAGCGGGTGTGATAGCGTTGACCCTGTGACACAGCCCTGAGCCCAACAAATTACACTGGAAGTGTATGCTCTGTGGCCGTGTAATGTCCCTACAGCATTCACAAGGGATATGTGCGGGGCACTCTGTCCTCAGTGCTGTGTCTCCTGGTCAATGCTATCACAGCCGACAGGTACGTTCAGGAGATGGTGTAATTCACCATATAACTTAACACTTCCACTTTCCTGTAGAAAGATCATGGCTGATAGTGTCTTCATTCTCAGAATAAAGCTTTAGTCAATCCCTAATGCTACCAAACAGGTGAGGGATCGAGGAGGTTGTTTTCTTGCATTAGCATAGTGGTTGACACTGGTATGGTGCTAAAATTCGCTGGACCCAGTTTTGTGCTTAGGATTTTCCTCACATTCCTTTCACTTTGGCCTCAGTTCTGCATCTCCTAGTGCAGAGATTTCAGTCAAGATTACAAAGTGAAGAGGAAGTATGGTCTTTGAGGTCAGACAGGTGGCCTCAGTTAACAGTCCACCTCCAACATTTCCTTAACTTCAGACACTCAGTTTAGTTTTCCATAAAAATAGAAACTGTCATTTATCTTGTAAGGTTGTGGGGAGAGTCAAATGAAGCATATGTAAAGACTCTAAGATAGTGTCTGGCATATAATAGATCCTCAGTAATTGCCAGGCATCATTATTTCTCTTGGTTTTACTTTAGTTGCTCCACAATGAGACAATTGTACCTACTGTCATAAAAATAAAAATATAAACTATAAAAATACCTCATATTTTCCACTTTTCTAGAAAAAATACCCTATGCATGAAAGAGCACATTCATAGCACGATACTCTGTCTCCCCAGTGTGCTGGGACAGTAGAAAGGCCTTCATTTGTGTTTCTACTTCCACGCGTTGAAATTGCTTCTCCCTTTCAGAAAGAAGATTGTACAAGACGGTCTCCACATAGCTGGGAAACTGGGAAAGAAGTGCATAGCAAGATTCTGGGTCTTACAAAGAGTACATCGGGAGAACTCGTTCTCTGGCCATTCCTCGCCAATACAGCATTTCTCAAAGGATGTATGTGGGATACATTGGGGTCAGTGCTGTGTTTCAGGGTCAACGCTATTACACCCGACACAGTCATTCAGGAGACGGTATAATTCAGCACGTAACTTAACACATCCACTTTCGTGCAGCAAGATCCTGGCCGATAGAGTCTTCCTTCACAGGAAAGCGTTAGGCAATTCCTAACGCTACCACACACATCCGTGATCAAAGAGGCTGTTTTCTTGCATCAGCATAGTGATTTACACTGGCATGGTGTTGAGATTCGCCGGACCCGGGTTATGTGCTTAGCAAGTCCTCACATTTCTTTCCCTTGGACAAAATGGCCCAATCCCCAACACAGCACATGTTCATTGCACGATCGTCTGTCCCCAGTGTGCCGGGACTGTAGAAAGGCCTTCAATTGTGTATATTCTTCCATGCGTTGAAATGGCGTCTCCCTTTGGGAAAGAAGAGAGTGCCCAGAAGGTCTCGGTACTGATTGGAAACTGGGAAAGAAGTACAGGGCACTTTTCTGTCTTCATTGTCAGAGTAAAATTTGAGGCAATCCTTAACGCGAGCACACACTGGCACCATCGAGAGGCTGTTTTCTTGCAGCAGCATACTCGTTGACACTGGCATGCTGCCGAGATTCCCCGGAAGCAGGTTATGTGCTTAGCAGCTTCCTCGCATTTCTTTCACTTGGTGAAAAGTGCCCTATGCCTGAGTGAGCACACGTTCATCACATGATAATCTCTCCCCAGGGAGCTGGGACAGTAGAAAGGCCTTTATTTGTGCATATTCTTCCTTGCGTGGTAATTGCTTCTCTCTTCTGGAAAGAAGATAATACAGAGGCGGTCTCCGGACAGTTGGGCAACTGAGAAAGAAGTACATAGCATTTTTCTGAGGCTTCGAAAAAGTACATTGGGAGAACTCGTTCTGTGGCCATGCAACATGACTACAGCGGTTCAATAGAGATATGTGTGGGTCCTTTGGCTTCAGTGCTGTTTCTCAGGGTCAGTGCTATCATACCTGACAAGTACGTTCAGCAGACGGTGTTATTCAGCATGTAACTTAACACTTCCAATTTCTGGCAACAAGATCCTGGCTGATAGCGTCTTCATTCTCAGAGTAAAGCCTTAGACATTCCCTAAGGCCATCACACACGTGCGCGATCGAGAGGCTGTTTTCTTGTACCAGCATAATGGTTGACACTGGCATGCTGCTGTGATTCGCTGGACCCTGGTTATGTGATTAGCAGATTCCTCACATTTCTTTCACTTGGCGAAAAATGCCCTATCCTTGAAAAAGCACACTTACGATGCATGATACTCTATTTGACAGAGAAAGCGATCACAAGTAGGCAGAGAGGCAGGCAGAGAGAAAGGGGGAAGCAGGCTCCCCACTGAGCAGAGAGCCTGAGCCACTGAGCCACCCAGGTGCCCCTGAACCAAATTCTTAATAAGATGAAGAGCCAAGGGTATGTGGCATTGATTTCAATATTATGTTAAATCTGTAATAAATGCTTAATATAAAAGAACACAATGAAGATCTTTAACACCATTCAAGGCTTTTCTAAAGAGAAATAAGAAAGTGTGTGGTAGAGGAGAAAAGCAGGCAGGCCTGGAAGATAATCATCCTAGAGGAGAACTCTTCAAATTCAGAACAGATATATTTAGGTCACAAACAAGTACTAAATAAGTAAGGAGTCTAACTAATCCCCTGACAGGAAATAAACAAGTTGCCCAAACTTCCAGAACCTTAATTTTCTCATCTTGTAAAATAATGTTTACAATGTCTTCTTCAGAGAGCTGTTGAAATGGATACATGAGGTCCCATGGGTGAAAGTGCTCTGTGAAATGAAGGGTTCCTACAAATGGAGTACCACACTGTCAAGAGGACAGAAAGTAATGCAACTCTGTTCTTATCCTGCCCATCAAACTGATTAGAGAAAACCACATTATTCTTACCCCTTTTCTTCAGCTTCTTGCTTTCTCTCTAAACCCTTACCATACATGCGCACACGTGTGTGTGTGTGCCTGTGAGCATGTTGCTCTGCTTCTCAACAATATTTTGTCTCAGAACTCAGCCACTGACACTATTGTTTGCAAGATAACACTCAATTTTGACTATTTCTGAGTTAATGTATCTATCATTCTTGATCTGGACTCTTCTGTGAGCTTTCACCAAAGCTCCAAAGAAGTGAATTGGCTTTTTTGAAAGAAGTTCTACAGTAATTTCTAACTAGGGAGCTCAAGCAGTGTCTCCTTTGTGGCAGAGAAAAATAATTATCAATTTATCAAAAGATTTAAGTCTCCTTTTCTATATGAGTGAAGGAAAAGTCTATATGCCACATTAGGTACTGAAAATAAACTCCTCAACAAAAACAGTCACAGTCCCTACCCCTGTGGGGCTTATGGCTTAGTAGTAAGTAAGAGTCATGAGAATAATAAAAGCAGCAGCTAAGACTGATTGAAAGCATACTGTGTGCCAGGGATTGCTCCAAGCAGTTTAAATTTATTATCCTATTTAATCCTCAAATAAGTTGTCTTTACTCACTGCGTCTGCATCTTTACATCCTCTTCTTTCTTGAAATGACACAATTTAGACTTTTATTCCCACAATCCATAAAATCGCTATACTCACTAACTAACTTTCCATAAAATAACTAACATAACTAACTAACATAACTAACAATCCATAAAATCACTATACTCACTAACTAACTCACTAACTTTCACCAAGTTGCCAAATCCGATTGAGCCCTTTTCAGTCCTCATCTTGGGCAACCTCTTGGGTAGGTCTGACCAAGCTTACCTCTCCCTCTGTCTTGAAATACTCCCTATACTTGCCTTCCCGAATACCACTCCCCTGCTTTCCACTTATCTTAGAGCACAGCTCCTCCTCCCTCTCCTTTGCTAGTTCTTCTTCATCTCCCTGATGTCTTGATGTGGGAATGGATCAGGCCTCACCATTTAGCCCTTTCTCACCTCTGGCCTCATATCTTCCTAGCTGATCTATTTGCCTTTGGTAATTTTAAACACTTTCCCCATACACTCACTCCAGCTTCATTTGTGTCTACTCAACAATGGACTGCCTACTTAGTTATTCAACTTGTACCAGTTTGCTAGGGCTGCCATAACAAAACAGTACAGATGGGGTGGTTCAGCAACTAGAAACAGACAGATTCACACACACACACACACACACACACACACACACACACACACACACAGTGTTATTTTTAAATCCAAGAAAGAAATGTAGTTGAGGATGGGGTAGGCCATCCTCTACTACTACTGAATTCTACTTGCTAAGTATTAAATAGAAGCATACAAACTGAATGTTTATTTGCCCTTGCTTGGTTCCCAAAATGCTAGTATTCAGGCTAATATTTTCTGAACTTGATTTTCTGAGGGTCTCAACTCCCCAAGGGAAGGAGCCTAAAGATACTAACAGTGGAGATAATAAGAAGCTTACTAGCTTCAAATAATGGTTATGCTTATTGATTCTGTGGATCAGGAATTAGGAAAGGTAGAGCAGGGATGACTCTGCTCCACCATGCCTGGGGATCTTAGCAGGAAAAGTTAAATGACTGGAGATGACTTGTGCACTGGGAGGAGAAAACACCCAGAAGAATCTTTATTTATATACCTATCGATACCAGGAATAAGCTGGGATCTTAGCTGAAATTCCAGCCCTGAACACCCACACAGGACCTCTCTCTGGTGGACATGTCACACAGGGCCACAGTATAGTGGCCTCCAGCTTTTCTCTTGGTGACTCATGGCTCCAAAGGAAAATATTCTGAGAGAACCAGACCAAAGCCACAATTCAGACACACTATTTGGGTGTATGCCATATACCCCTGTCTTATTTGGTTATATGGAGGTAAATAGCAGAATCATCCACCAAATATATTGAAATAATTGTTTCTGTGTAATCATAAGTGGTAGGGGAGGGAAACTTTTTATAGTAAACATTATGGAATAGTAATTCATAATAAATATTACATAATATTTGAGTCACATTATGGAAATAGATTTATTTAAAATCATACACATGTTATAGGAGCTGAATTCTAAGATGGCCTCTGTGTTTTTACCCCCTGGTGCTAACACTATGTAATTCCCTCCTTTGAGTGTGGACAAAACCTGTGACATGTATTAGTCAATAGGATATGGAAAAGGTGAT
The DNA here is from genome assembly GCA_003697995.1 of Taxidea taxus jeffersonii. NCBI lineage: Eukaryota > Metazoa > Chordata > Mammalia > Carnivora > Mustelidae > Taxidea > Taxidea taxus. Next base: position 49,257 of record RCUC01152480.1, read on the forward strand.
GGGTTGTCACTTTCCTGACTATGTAAAATGATACAAGACTCAGTCTCAAGACTGGAAAAGGAGCCTCTATTGTTGGCCTGGAAGAAGCAAGCAGGTTGAAGAAGTTCCTGTGACAAGAAACCACAGGCCATTTCTAGGACCTGAGGGCATCCTCCAGCCACCAACCAGTGAAAAGCTGGGGTCCTCAATCATACAGTTGCAAGAAAATGAATTCTGCCAATAACCCAGATGAGCCTGCTTTACTCAACTGTGATTGGATTATTTTGTGGTTTGTCTCTCAGTGGAAACAACCAACACAACTAACCACAGGCAAAAAGTGCAATTGAGGGGCACCTGGGTGGCTCAGTTGGTTAAGTGGCTGCCTTCGGCTCAGGTCATGATCCCAGGGTCCTGGAATTGAGTCCCACATCAGGCTCCTTGCTCGGCAGGGAGCCTGCTTCTCCCTCTGCCTCTGCCTGCCACTCTGTCTGCCTGTGCTTGTTTGCTCTCTCTCCCTCTCTCTCTGACAAATAAATAAATAAATTCTTTAAAAAAAGTGCAATGGAATGTATCCTCTTGATCTAGACCCAGATCATTAGCTCTTCTAGGACTACTCCTAGACCCTGAAGACATAGTATTCTGTCTTCATGCTTTTTTTTGTGACTGAAAGGTTTAGTAACACATTTTTCTTTATTCAGATATCAGACTATTCCTTTGATAGTAAAGATATGGTGTTTCAGCTACTCGTCATGTAGTTTTTTAACTATCAATTATGTTCTATCTTTGCAACATTAAAAGGAATAAAATATATATGCTCTTCTTTTCTAAAACATATAATCACAATGGAGACATAGTGTGAAATGTGAACAAATAAAAGACAATGCTCAATAACAAATGAAGCTAATTGACTGAGTAAAGTCAACTGTTGGTAATTAGGTAAGTTTGGGGAAAGGAAAGATATGAGCTCCAGAGCATCTTCATGGAAGCCCTCACAGATGAGTGGAACTGGATCAGACCTTCCACAAGGAATAGAAATTTAGCAGGTAACAGGAGGTGCAGGCACACCTTGTGGGAATAAAAAGTGAGCAAAAATTGGAGGTCAAAAACTCAACCGCTGTGTTCAGGACAGAGTGAGCAGACAAATTGCTTGGAAAATGTAGAAGACAGAACTGAAAACAAAAATGGGAGCAATGTTTCAGGGTCTAGAACTATCACTTGCACACTGCAGACACTCAAAGAGATCCTACATGAAGGACGCGAGTGCCAAATTTGAGCAGTAAAGTGACTTGATCAGTTGCAGTTTTAGAAAGACTTAAAGCAGTCCTTTGGTGAAGAAAGAAAGAAGATCAGGGGATAGATACCCACTTTTCCAGGCATAAGAATTTATATCTGAAGTGAAATGGCAGCAATGTGCCATGGGCAGAAAGATACGGGAGAGTTAATGTTAAGAAATAGTTTGATAGAATTTAGTTAAATAAAAAGGAATAAGGAAAATGTCCATTAAAATTAACGTCAAGGACAAGAAGAAAGGTTCTCATTCCCAGATGTTTGCCTCTCCCACCTCCTTCCCATCTCACAGACTGATGATAAAAAAGGAATGGATTTAGACAAACAAAGACAATATTATACTTTGCAATTTGGGGTTAGTTGGGGGAAACTTTGAGCTTTGTCTGCACAGAGATGCACTTACTTTTAATGCATTTCAAGGCATCCTACACGGCATCTCTGAAATTTCTTCCCCTCCTGATTTCCAGGCAAGGGAATTTACATGTGGATGGTTTCTCTTGGACATTCTTTCTTTCTAGTGATGAAAATTCAGCCAGTGGTCTCATTCAAAGAAGTCTTTCCCCAAGGCCACACACATCCAACCTGCCAGACTGAACTGCCATCAACCATTCTCTCCCTACCTCCCAGAAGCTTCCTCTAAATAAATTGTAACAGGAAGGGAGAGAGCAGTACTCAGGCAAAAAGCTTCACAATGCAGATACCACTTACAGCTGAATGTGTTGTTTTGCATATGTGTTTCTGCCCCAAATTAGAAATACTTGTGAATGGAATACCACACATATCTTTGAAGTCCATTACCTTTGAGAGTTAGGCACTTGAGGGGGCCTTTTCCTTGTTTACATAGCATGTTAAGGTCTCACAGAGACTCAGGGAAGTGGAGTAACCACTCTGGTTCACATCATAAGATTATTCACAGAGATGAAAAGATGGTGTGTACTGTGAGTCATACTGCCTCTGTTATCACCACCAGGGCAGAGATGGCAAACGGAAAATCAAGTTAATCTGTCAGAAGCTTGGGTTATGTATATGAAGATAACTTCATTTTCTTGGGAAGGTTAAATTTGCTAAGGACTTGACCCCCTATTTCAAATCTATAGCCTATATCAAATCTATGGCTTTTATAAGGTTTTATAAGGTTTTTCCACATTTTGCTCTCTGTTCCTCTCCCTGTAAGACTGTAATAATGCCTATGTTTATTTGATGAACCATTTTCTTACATGTAGTATAAAACCTGAGCCTGTACTTGGGAGAATCACAAAGGCAAAGGAGTCTCAGAGAGAATGACCAACTTATGTGTCAGATAAGGTGGTAAATAGCAAATTAAAAGACACTCAAAAATGACTTGTCTTAAATGGCATCCAGTCAAGGAAAACAGTGTATGGGTGACCTTGCATTAAATGTGCTTATAGGTGTAGAAACCACAGAGCCACAGCAGAGAGCACATGGAGAAAAAGTCGTAAAATAAGGGTAGGTCGATACAAAGGGATTTTGTGCATGCCTGTACTTAGATCTGACATCTCTTTTCTGTTTACAGTGGGGCTTGGAGAAAACACATTTTGAAAGACATCTGTAATAATGACTGACTCTTAGGTTTCTTCAATCTAATATCATCTTTAAGACCTTTCATTCTAGTTTTTATGCTCTGCCCTTTAAGTCTGTCTATGGTTCCCTACTGAGTCGCTCAGTGACCAGTTTTATTTTTAAGATTTTTTTTAATTTAAACATATAATGTAACCCCACCACCCTCTCCCAACCCCTCTCCCCCCCCCACCCCCTTCAGTTTGTTTTATGACATTAAGAGTCACTTTTGGTTTGTCTCCCTCCCGATCCCATCTTGTTTCATGTTTTCTTTTCCTACCACCATAACCCCCAACCCCATTACATCTCCACTTCCTCATATCAGGGAGATCATGTGATAGTTGTCTTTCTCCAGTTGACTTATTTCGCTAAGCATAACACGCTCTAGTTCCATCCATGTCGTCGCAAATGGTAAGATTTCATTTCTTTTGATGGCTGCATAGTATTCCATTGTATATGTATATACCACTTCTTCTTTTCCATTCATCTGTTGATGGACATCTGGGTTCTTTCCATAACTTGGCTATTGTGGACATTGATGCTATAAACATTCGGGTACACGTGCCCCTTTGGATCACTATGTTTGTATCTTTAGAGTAAATACCCAGTAGTGCAATTGCTGGCTCATAAGGTAGCTCTATTTTCAATTTTTTGAGGAACCTCCATGCTGTTTTCCAGAGTGGTTGCACCAGCTTGCATTCCCACCAACAGTGTAGGAGGGTTCCCCTTTCTCCACATC
>ML107273.1:0-16364 GCA_003697995.1 Taxidea taxus jeffersonii
TTATGATTTCTTATCCTCCTTCCCAAATCTTACCCTTCATAATGACAAATGAATAAATGAATATGTGACAGAATTAATTGAATGCTATTATCTTCACTTTAGAGTTTTAATTTCAGATCTTGTCTCATTAACACAATTATCCAGGAAAGCATTATGTCGAACAAACACACAACTGTGATGTACTGTATATATTAATCAGAATTCTTGGTTTGCAAGCGACCAACTCTACTCACACAGATTCAGATCAAAGGAGAATGAATGTATTGATTCATGTAACTGCAAAGTTGAATGCACTTTAGGTACATTTAGACCCAAAGAGTTGATTTTTCAATTTTTTTCTCTGTCTTCTTCTGTTTCGAGTGTTGGCCTTCTTCCCATAGCAGACAGCTTTTTGCAGTCAAGGAAGGTGTCTCAAAGCAGCTTGGATTTTTTTTCCTCTTTCAACTAACATCTTTGTTTTGTTTTACTTTTTTCTTCTTTTAATTTAAATTCAATTAGCCAACATACAGGACATCATTAGTTTTTGATGTAGTGGTCAATGATTCATTACTTATGTATGACACCCAGTGCTCATCATATCACCTGCCCTTCTTTTTTTTTAAAGATTTTATTTATTTATTTGACAGACAGAGATCACAAGTAGGCAGAGAGAGGAGGAAGCAGGCTCCCTGCTGAGCAAAGAGCCCAATGCGGGGCTTGATCCCAGGACCCTGGGATCGTGACCTGAGCCGAAGGCAGAGGCTTTAACCCACTGAGCCACCCAGGCGCCCCTCACCTGCCCTTCTTAATGCCCAACACCCAGTTACCCCATCCTCCCACCCACCTGTCCTCCAGCAACCCTCAGTTTGTTTCCCAGAATCAAGAGTCTGTCATGGTTTGTCTCCCTCTCTGATTTCTTCCCATTCAGTTTTCCCTCCCTTCCCCTGTGATCCTCTGCACTATTCCTTATGTTCCACATATGAATGAAACCATATGATAATTGTCTTTCCCTGCTTGACTTATTTCACTTAGCATGATCTCCTCCAGTCCCACCCATGTTGATGAACATGGTGAGTATTCATTCTTTCTGATGGCTGAGTAATATTCCATTGTATATATGTACCACATCTTCTTTATCCATTCATCTGTTGAAGGGCATCTTGGCTCTTTCCACAGTCTGGCAAGCAGCTTGAACTTACAGACTTTAGTGCTCAAGATCCCAGAAGAAGAGAAAGAAATTTTTTCCATATCCATGGCACAAAAATCCCTGGGAAGATTGTGATTCCACCTGGTATGTAAGGTCAGAAACCATCCCTATGGCCATGGGGCTGGAGCCCTCTAATGGTCCTCACTTGGGTCACATGCCCATCCCTGGCACTAATGTGTGGTCAGCACTGTCCCCACTTTGACAACCTTGACTGTAAGAAGAATGCTTCCCTTGAAGGAAGGAGTGACAAGCAGGTTGATAAGGTATTTCCACTCCCGGAGACTCATGAGGCTGCTGCCAAAAATGGGAGAAGTATGTGGAAGGGGTTCAGGGAAGGTTAAAGGACAAAACATATAAAGGACTGAAGAATCTCAAACTAGCTATTAATCATAGTAAGATTTCTACCTAATGGTAGTAGACTTCAGAAAAGCTATCAAGGCTATAGTGACTATAATAGAAAAATAAAATTGTCTGGCCATAAGCTTCAAAGCATGTATTATTGGGGTATGTGGGTGGTTCAGTCAGTTAAGTGACTGACTATTAATTTCAGCTCAGGTTATGATCTCAGGGTCGTGAGATTGAGCCACACATCAGGTTCCCATGGAGTCTGCTTGAGATTCACTCTCTCCCTCTGTCCCCCTCCCATTTATGCTCTCACTCTCATTCTCAAAAGAAAGAAAGAAAGAAAATCTTTAAGAAGGGAGCATGTATTATTAAATGCAGGAATAGTTCATAATGATGTGTGATATTAGATCTAAAATTGATCTCAAATATCTTTAAAGCATGACTATCACGATTGTGTGTTCTCTGTCAGGAGCTCAGCTGAGCTGTTGGGTGTGGAATAGCAGACTAAAGCCCCCAGCTGAAATGACAGTAACTTGGCGAAGGCTTTAATAACTCATTGTGATAGTATAAGCAAGAGGCCCAACTTGGAAAAAGCACCAACTCCCCTTGTTCCCCTTTTCCCATGGAACATGCTCCTGGCAAGGGTCGGGTGGATGGATGCAGATATGGGGGGTTGTGTCACTGTTGAGGGAGGCCTGACACAAGGCTCTTGCAGTTTAATGGCTCCTGTGGTTTTATGGATCATCTATAGATGTCATCTGTCTCATGATTAATCTAGGGGCTGGAAGGAGGGCTAGAAATGGAAAAGTACTCAATAGGGAGGTGGTGTGGGGAAATATGTCTTCAAGATTTCTAGTAAGGAGACGTCCAAATTGAGGTGCCTGGGCTAGGAATGCCAATAGGTAAAAGAGTGCGGTCAGCCTGGGGAGCTTGAGACCTTAACTGCAACTTCCTGCAGAGCCTTTGGAGGCCCCCCTACCTGCCCCAGAGCTGTGTGGGTGGGTTGGCCTCCCCCAGGAGGCCTGAGAGGGAAAGCCTTTGTAACTGCTTCTGGCTGGGCCCAAACAATCACACAGAGGTTTTTAGCCAGGAGTCCAACTCCTTAAATTCGCTTCTATTAAGTAGTATCAAGGGTAGAATCTTGGTAGCATTTTAACATAAGATGACCAAACAAAAAAGATGTGTTTTTCCTCATGGCTTATTCTTATCACGGTAGGGAAATCAAGGGAGAATGACAATGAATGAGGCACTGTTATTTCTATGGTTCCTAGTTCCCGGAGGGTTTTGTGCTCTGCAGAATAATGAGAATTCTAAAACCTGCAGGGCTAACTGGACTTGTAGCCTTCATTTTACACAAACTTTTTTTTTTTTTTAAGATTTTATTTGAGAGAAAGAGAGAGCATGAGCGGGTGAGGGGCAGAGGGAGATGCAGACTCTCTGCTGATCAGGGAACCTGACGACGACGCAGGGCTCATTACGGGATTCTGGGATCATGACCTAAGCTGAAGACAGACGCTTGACCTACTGAGCCACCCAGGTGCCCCAACACAAACCTAATATGTATACATCGTCCATCACCAAGTGATCATCCCACTTGTGACTAAATCCCAGTGCCAAGAGCCTTGTACTTTTTAAAGGAAATCACCACATTTTCTCAGAGTTGGTCAGAAAATTCTTTCAGACTTGGTCAGAAAATTCATTGAGACAGAATTTGTCTCCCTGTCTCTTTACCCACCGATCTTGGGATTGGGTTGAACAACAATATTCCCTTTTTCAACAGGCTATTCTGCAGATGTTTGAAGATAACAGTCACATAGTCACATGTCTTTCAGACTAGTCTTGCTAGAGTGAATAGCCTTCGTTGCTTCATCCCTTGTATAATATGGTTTTGAGAACCTCCACTCTGTCCATGCCCTCTGAGCAAGCTTGCCTGCCCGTGTCCCTGTGAAGCACAGAGCTTACCGCCATTCAGATGTGCAGAGCAGCCATAACCTCTCTTGTTTTAGATTTTGTATTTTTATTAATGTAGCCAAAGACCAAGTTCACTCTTAGGAATGGTTCTGTCACAGATAGCACACACTGAACTCCCAAGCTCTTTTCTTTCTTTTTTTGAAAACTCCCAAGTTCTTTTCATGCCTGGTTTATATCTCTTTTATTTCTACTTATTCAGTTGGTTTGAGACTCAAAGTTATAGTGTAAAAATACAACCTAATATATTTCTCAATTTGGCATTTATTCTATGGTCCCCATGCCTGTCTTAATAGCATAATAGGGAAGCAGTCAAAAATAGTGGCTAATGCGTAGACTTAAAAAAAAAACAACAACAAACTATATATTTTGAAACAAACCTGATGCAAAAGAAACTACAAACTAATGTTTGCTTAATGAGTTATAAGGGAAACAAGCAGGTCCAGAAATAGAACGTTCTCAGTCACTCCAGAAGCCCCTCTATTGCATCCAATTCAAGTCTCAGCACCTGTCTCCCCTGATCAGATATGACTGTATAATATAAACTAATCTAGTAATCAATATTTGTGTCACTTATATATTTTCAGGGTGCCTGGATGGCTCAGTTGGTTAAGCATCTGCCTTTGGCTCAGGTCATGATCCTGGGGTCAGGTCCTGGGATCGAGCCTCACGTCTGGCTCCCTGCTTAGTGGGAAGCCTGCTTCTCCCTCTCCCTCTGCCTGCTGCTCCTCCTGCTTGTGTTCTGTCTTTCTTCCTGTCAAATAAATAAATAAAATATTTTTAAAAATTAAAAAAAAATTTTTTCATTGTACAGATACATCAATAGACCTTATCACTTAATCTTACCCATTTAAAAAATTATGACTACGTCTCTCTTAATCTCTAGTTCCCCCCATCCCCATTTCTTTATTTCTCTTAAGAGTTATCTGTTGCAGTTAACCTGAAGAGTTACCTACAATGTGGAATTCTTCATTGCATAATCATCGTGCAATTCAGCATGTCCCTCTGCCCTTTGTATTTCCTGCCATTTGGTGGTTAGATCTAAAGTCTTGATCGGACTCATGTTTAATCCATATGGCAAGACCACAGGGGATGCTGTGTGCTTTTTTTTTCCTTCCAGCTTTATTGAGATATAATTAATATATAACATTGTGCAACTTGTTTTCCTCATAAATTAATTTTTTTTAGTGTAATTGACACAAGATGTTATATTAGTTTCAGGCATACAACATAGTGCTTCAACTTCTCTGTATATGTTATGTTGTGCTCACCCCAAGTGTAGCCACCATGTCTCATATGGTGTCCAACATGTTGACTGGATATCCTTATGTACTGCAAAATTATTACCACTATGGCTTCAGAACCCTCAATTTATGTCATGTAATTATTATTTGTGTGTGTGTGTGTGTGTGATGAGAACACTAACACTTTGGTAGCAACTTTCAAGTATACTATACATATTATTAACTATAATTGCTATGCTCTACCTTAGATCCCCAGAACTTTTTCCTTTCATAACTGGTGCTCTTTGGGTGGTACTGTGTTCTATCACAAAGAGGCACATCGTGTCTGGCATGTCTGATCATTTTTTGTGTGTGATGTTAGCAGCTGAGGCTCAATGCCTAGATCCATTAATTCACTGGGATTTGGAGATCGTGGCATTTCTATCACTTCTTGCAAATTATTTATTGTAGAACTCTGGAGACATTTCCCTCATTTACAATTTGCTTATTGAGTGATATAATTCATATAGAAAGACAGGAAAAATATTTTATCTTTCCTTTCGGTTACTAGCTTGAAGGTGCCAAATTGGTTTCCTATCATTCTTTGGAGGTAAACAATTTGATTTTTAAAATGTCATTATGAACCTGTATGTTTCCTGGACTTAATCTTTGCAATGATCCATTTAAAACTCAAACTGTTTCTCTTTGGTCGGTAAGAGCCTCTTCAGGTTGGTTTCTGAGTATTTTTTTTTTAAGATTTTATTTATTTATTTGACAGAGATCACAAGTAGGCAGAGAGGGGGTGGGGAAGCAGGCTCCCCGCTGAGCAGAGAGCCTGATGCCGGGCTCGATCCCAGGACCCTGAGATCATGACCTGAGCTGAAGGCAGAGGCTTTAACCCACTGAGCCACCCAGGCGCCCCTAGTTTCTGAGTATTTTTGACATAGCTCTCATGGTCTCTCATAGCTTCCTTACTATCTGATACTCCAGGTTCATCTTGTTCCTACCCTAGACCTAGAGTCAGTCATTTTCCCCTATAAATTCTAGGCTCTTTTGGTAGAAAGGGTATTTTAAGACCATAATCTAGGTACTATAGGATGAACGACGATGTGTGAGAGAACTCACGTCAAAATGAAGATGGATTATCCAAGAGAATTCCTTTATATTGAAGTTTATGTGAATTCCCAACCTCTGTGTGGGATTTACTGAATATATATAAAGATTGAATTGGAGATACTGATTCTGAGATGAAGATTATTTCCATGTCACCAAGAAGTTGCCCATTTAAAATGCAATCAAAGTTAAAGTAATTACACATTTTGGAAATGTTTGTTATTTGTCCAATCATTAATTCAATAGGCATTTTTAGCCACCTACTGTGTGCCAAAATCTCAGAAGACAGAACTAAACCTGCAAATATATCTGTGAAGTCTCTGGTATGTATAGAGTAATTGAAGATATAATAGGGTTCAGAGAGAGTTTATAAAGCAAGAAGAGAAGGGATGCAAGCTTCAAGGAAAACCAACACTTTGGAGAATGAGCAGTATAGAAGGGGCTGGAAAAAAAGACTGAAAGTCTTGGCCAGAGAGAGGGGAGCAGGGGAGCATAGTGGACAGAGCTTTTCTGGTAAGTGTCAAATTCTATTACGGGTTCAGCCAAGATAAGTATTAAAAAGTGTCTACTAGATTTAGCATTAAAGACATCACTGGTGACATTGGTTGAAGCGTCCTTGAATGAACCTCTCTTGTGGGGAGATGCTGGCATCTACATCTTGACACATTTCACAGATGATATGAGAGACAATGGTCTAGCCTTTTCACATGATTCCTCCTTTGGAGTCTGCCCAGCCATGTGATTTACTATTTCTTGGACCACTCCTTACTATCCCCACAACTGAGGCCCCCTATCTGAGGCCAGTTTGGGTTTCCTGGGTGTTCTACCTAAGTCAGTATTCTGACATTCTGACATTTATATTGAAGTTTATGTGAATTCCCAACCTCTGAATTCTTCCACCTGGCTGGAGTTGAAACCAGATACAAGAAGAAGTTAAAGATTTCTTAAGATCCAGCTAGGCTGACTAACTAGTTGGTGATGCCCTTTACGAAGACTTAAAAATAGATTGAAATAAAAAAGAGTGACCCGACAAGAACAAGGTGAAGGGCTTGTGGTGCTCGTTTAGAAGCAGGTGAATTGGAGGATAAATACCTTCTAGTATGTTTCCAGGGTAGAGGATGTCATGATGAGTAAATGAATCTATTTTGTGAAGGCAGGATCATCCTTATAATGAGAAGGATGATGTGTTGGTGACCGACAACTTGCAACTATAACATAGATTCATATACTACCTACTTGTGCTCCCTCTATTTACCAAGTAACATTCTGATGGTTTAATTTACTTTTTTATAATTAAAGCAATAGTTACTCGTATTAAGGAACTTGAAAAATAGGAAAAAGTATAGGAAGAGACAACAACACCCACATGTAACCACACAACCCAAATAAAGGGAAGGGATATTACTTTGAGCCTTTTGATAATATATTTATGATATTTGGATATGCATGTATAATTATCCTTTAGACAATATATTTTAGTGACTACAAAATATTGTATTTTGCATATTAAGATAATTTCAATGTTCTGTTGTTGTAAATGACATTGATAGAAGCATTTGTGTAACAAGTATTTGTCTGGTTTTGCAGTTGTTAAGATAGCTTCCTAAAAGCTTAATTACTTGGGCATTAACATTTTTTAACTCTTTATTGCGTATTGCCAAATTGCCTTCCAGTAATATTGTTATCAATTTAATTCTCAATAGCAGTCCTTGAAAATGCCAGTTCTCCAGCATCCTTGCTAGAAAAAGACATTACCTGGTTTTAAGGTATTGGCAATTTAGGGGAAAATAACATTATACTATTATTTTAATTTGCATTTTTGGGGCTCCCTAGATGGCTTGAAAATTACTCATGTGTTTATTAGTCATTTTTATTTTGTTTACCACAAATTACATGTTTATGCTTTATGTCCATTTTCTATATGGGTTTTCATATCATCCACAGTGATTGATTTCAGAGAATTAATATATTAAAGATATTAACCCTTGCCTGCCATATTAACTGTCAGTATTTTTCTTGCTTGTTTATTGTTTAATTTGTCATTCTTTTATATTGGGTTATGAAATTTTTATACAGATGAGTCTATCACGTTTTTCTTTGTATTGCAGGGTTTTAAGCTTAGAAAAATAGTTTCCTTTTTACAAATAAGATACATAATTACCCAGTATTTCTTCTCATTATGTTTACATTTTAACACTTACCCTGATTCATCTAGGACTTATTTTAGTGTGTCTTGCAAAGTGATGACTGTTGTTTTTTTTTTTTTCAATCATCTACTTTTGTAGGTCACTTACTAAATATATCCTTTCCACACTGTATGGCTGTGGAACAGAAGCAAATGACACAAAACGCCATTTAGAAGAGCAAAACCAAATGAACACACAACATCTACAGGGAAAGCCAAGTGAGAAAACATTCACACGAACACTCAAATACAAGTGGGTTGGAATGAATTATGTAGAGTCACCAAACCTTTTGGTATCAGCAACCACAAACGTGGAAATGGAGGGAAAGCAAAGGGGCTTCTGGCAGATCTGAGAGCTAAACCCCTCAAAATTGCTAACACATTTTCAAAGGAAAGTGCAATTGGTCTGAGAACAGAAACACTGGGATGGCGTTTTGTAACTTTCAATTTACAGGTGAGTCTAGAGTGGATTGGATCCTAAGAACCCTCAAAACTAAAAAAAAGACAGCTCCCTTGCAGGACAAATCTATGGGCTGAGGACAAACTCTTAGGAGTAAAATCCAAACTGAACAGGATGGGTGCAAAAGAGCAAGCTCATTCTAGATTTGATTCCCTCTGAAAACAAAGCCTAGAACCAAGACCTATGAGCAGATGGTTTATTTGGGATGGGATCCAGGGAGTAGGAGAGTGGCCCCCACCATGAGAACGAGGAAAATCCAATCAATATAAAGATGCCTTGTCTAGTTGCTCAACCCCCTGGGAAACTGGAACTCAATTCCACCAGAATTTACTGAGGAACTACTTGTTATTTGCTATGTGGCCTATGATATATAATCAATTTTCAAAAATGTTTCACGTGTACTCTACACATATTTGGAGTGATAATTTGTTTCTCAAAATTCTTCTGTTCATTTGTTGTAAGCATCTTTAGCAACTGACATTACAGGATTATTTGATCAGATTTATTTTTTCCATGAGGGTTAACTGAGAATACTAGAAATAAGTTCCAGAGTAGATTTGTTTTGCCTGGTGGGTGGGGGGTGGGAAAGGCTCGGGATGGGAGGCCAGGGCTACAGAGATTGCTAAGATACCACATTTGCTCTCTGATAATTAAAGCAAGCAAAGGGTAATGATTCAAATAAGACAATTTAAAAAGATGGAGATATATATATGATCTAGATAAATTCAGCGTATTATGTGTTAAATTAAAAATTAATGACAAATGTTCCCAGTATTGGCTTTTCAAATGTATTTTAATGGAATTGGGAGAGTGAAATAGATACTGCCTATGAAAACACAACTGCCTAATAAAGTATTGATTTTTTTAAAGTATTGATTATTAATTAGGTTGCCAGGGCTGGGTGTCAGTGCTAAGAAAAACTTGCCTCGGCCTCACTATTGCACATGACAGCCAGACAGAGATACAGATATATATTATTATGTATATGTATGTAGGATTCTTATATATGTTATATTATATGTATTATAAGTATATATGTGCATTACATAATTAGATTATTGTATATACATATAAATTGTTATCATATTATTCAGGTTTATAGATTTATCCTGCCCACATATGGATATTGTGAACTATTTATCACAGTCACATTCTCATAATCACCCTGAGGCATTAATTCTTGAAATCTCGATACCTTCTGGAAGGCTCCCCTCCTTTACCATTACCATGATGGTCATGCCAAGGAGCCACCTTATCTGCTTTTGTTTTTATCTCTTTCTTATATGAGTACTCTGTTGCAGAAACCCCAACACTGAAGGTTTTCGAGACCTGATTACAGATATCATTTAAAATTGTATTGACAAAGAACAAACTGAGGGTTCCCAGGGGGCGGCAGGGTGGGGAATGGGTGAAACAGGCAATGGGGGTGTTGAATCACTATATTGTACACCTGAGACTAACGCGACACTGTAATTTGACTATACTGAATTTAAAATAAAATTTAAAAAATAAAATAAAATTGTATTGATAAGTGGAAAAATAGAGCACAGTCATAAAACCCTGTTTCAGTACAGGTGCATGATTTCTAAGTAATTTAATTTTCAGTCCTTTCAGTGCAGTTTCTCTTCATTTCTACTTGTTTCAGCTGGACATAGGGCTGGCTTTGGTCATGAGTGGTCATGGAAATGTAAGTGAGTGTAGTCCTTTCCCAATCTCTTATAAAAGATGCTTTTTATTTTATTTTTTATTTGTTTATTTATTGGTTTTTAAGAAAGAGGTGGGGGAGGGGCAGAAAGACGGGGCAAGGGGTGGACTCTTACACAGGCTCCACTCTGAGCACAAGCCCAATGCAGGGCTCAATTACCCTGGGATCATGACCTGAGCCAAAATCAAGAGTCAGATGATTAACTGACTGAGCCACCTAGGTGCCCCAAAGATGCCTTTTAGCATCTCCTATATTTCAAGTGAAGCAAAGCCAGTTGATTGGATGTGTTTTTATGGGTAACTCTTCCCCTCCTCATTGTGCTTAGGTCTTGAGCATTCAAACTCAGTCAACTGTTCTTTTAGTAAGAATGGCAGAGAACTGATTGAGGAGACCACTGCTTTTGGGCAAGAAGATGAACAGTTCACTAACAAGGAATCAGATGGAGGGGTCTGGCACAATCTTCTGTTGGAAGATGATTTAGATTTTATACAACAATCTGAGCATGACTTGGGTTTAAAATGAAGATTATAAATGGACATTTAGAAAGGCTTTGAAAGAAGTTGGCACTGTGTGGCAGAGACCTCCCTGCCTGAGCAACAATGATAGTCTTTACCAGTTCCATTAAAAGCAGGGAGCACTGAATTACACTGGGCTTCCAGCCCTGTAAGCCTCCATATCTTCTGGCTCATGGTTCCCCCAGGCCTCTCTCCCACCTGTGAAGAGGAAACCTCCACCATGGCTCACACATTGAGGGGTGGTAACCAAAACATTTTTCAGAGAGGCCACAAAGGTCTTTGACGAATTAAAAAAAAACTAGGAGGTGAGAGAACCCTTTCTTGTCCTCACACCCAGGATTCAGCTGCAGGGTGGGGCAAAAGAAAACATGGGCCCCAAGTACGGAGTTGTCTCCTGACCTGAATCGGTAGATAATTCTGCTGCTAAAACAGGCATTCTGGGCCAGTGTTTGGGGAGATGGTCCAAAAGTAATAATGGCAACATCAAGGAGACTAACAGTTACCATTTATTAAGCACAGTCTGGGTGCTAAAGTGCTTTACAGAAATCACCTCTAATCCTCTCAACAAGAAGTACATTAGTTTTCGTTAATACTTTCTAGACACAGAAACAAACTCAGGGGGTTAAACAAAAATTTTTTAAAAAAGATTTTATTTATTTGACAGACAAAGATCACAGGTAGGCAGAGAGGCAGGCAGAGAGAGAGGAAGGGAAGCAGGCTCCCTGCTGAGCAGAGAGCCCAATGTGGGGCTCGATCCCAGGACCCTGGGATAATGGCCTGAGCTGAAGGCAGAGGCTTCAACCCACTGAGCCACCCAGGCACCCCAAGGGTTAAACAAATTTTTCCAAAATCGTAGTACTGGGATGAATGCTAAGCCAAGTCTTCCTGGCACAAACCTGAGGTTCTTAACCGCTTCTGTATTCTATCAGGATAAAGAATACTAGCCTCTACTTACTGAGTTAATATCAAGTACTACATATCCAGGCGTGGCAGCTGGTTTGGCAAAGTAGCATTAACTCCATCCCCATTTTATAGAAGGTGTAACAAAGGCTCAGAAAAGATTAATAATTTGCCAAAAGTCACACAGCCAGTAGGTTGGAGCATTTGAATTCAACTCAATTCAATTCAGATCTGGAGGATTTGAATTCAGGTCTGTAGACTCTAAGACTCATACTCTTCCCACCAATCCACTCTGACTTCTGGGGCCAAGAAACCTTCCTCGGTATGAAAAGAAGTGTGCTCAGTGAGGGCAGAGTTTCCCTGATCTGCCAGATGGGGCTGGAATTAAATGTCAACTTTATTTATCTAGGAAAATTGATACAAAAAAAGAAAGAATGAAAAAATGTAGCATATGTCCTTGGAAATAGAATGCCTTGGGCTTAATGTATCCCTTGTGAATGCAGAATTTATCAGCCAAGACAGATGGCTGGCCTTGTGAAGTGAGAGAGTGCAGGGAATTTTGAAAGCCCAGCATCATTCAAGGCATGGGAAGTCAATTCTAGGGGCAAAATTTCACAGCTTGTGAAGGGAACATTTGGAGGAGTGATGGCGAAGGCAACTTGCCTTCAGGAACAACAGGTAGCTGTGCGATTTCAGGATGTTCAGGACATACGTGTCCTATATTCCTGATATGAGTCTACCGTATTTTAATAAAACTGTAGGGTGGTCCTTGGGTTGGACTGATGGTCTGTCTGCTGATTGACTTGGTGTGGACACTCAGTGAATCAAGCGCTGCATCAGAAGCCTGACCTCTCCCCCAAAGGCACACATTTCTATCTAGGAATAGCTTGTGGCATTCTGATTATACCACAGGCAAGGGGTCAGCTTGGGGGGGGGGGGGCGGGTAAAATAGACCCCTTAGAGTGGAAGCAGCTTTGTGAAAGGAAGACACTCTCCTGAATGTATTGCTTCTTTTTCAAAAAGTACTGAAAGAGCTCTGGTGCCCAGGGCTACCCTTTTATTATCTGCTATTCAGGAAGAGAGCAAACAGTGGACTAGAAGAAATCACTGTGACTTAGCTTCTTACCTGGAAGTTAACTAATAAGGCAAGTGAGTGCCATTTTGTGGGAATTCTAGAATTTTGAGGGTGCCACAGGGTAGATAAACCTGGTCAAAGTTCCAGATCAGAGCAGAAGAAAGGTAACGGGCTAATGGGTGACGGACATTTAAAAATAGGATTGCTTGTTTTCTTGCCATTGAGTGGACAAGTTCATTATATAGTTTGGATTTTAATCCTTTATCAGATATATGGCTTGCACATATTTTCTTCCATTTGATAGGTTGTCTTTTCACTTTGTGGATTGTTTTCTTTGCTGCGTAGAAGCTTTTTAGTTTGATGTGGTCCCATTTGTTTTTGTTGCCTGTCCTTTTTGGTGTTATATTCATGAAATCAGCCAAAACTGATGTTATCAAGCTTTCCCCATGTTTTCTTTTCAGAGTTTTACAGTTTTGGGTCTCATGTTGAAGTCTCTAATCCTCAAATCTAATTTGGCACTGTTGTTGGAAATTAGCTGACCACATATGCGTGGGTTTATTACTGGGCTCTCTATTCTGTTGCATAGTAATAAAGTTAGCCAACGAGGTGAGATATACTAAAAACTACAAAACACTGATGAAAAAAATTAAATGAGACAGAAATAAATGGAAAACCCATCTTGTGTTCATGGACCGCAAGGCTTAGTGTTGTTAAGATGTCCATACTACCCAAAGCTATCCACAGACTCAAAGCAATTCTTATCAGAATTACAAAGATATTTTGCAGGAATAGGAAAAACAATTCTACAATTTATATGGAACCACAAAAGACCACAAATAGCCAAATCAATCCTAAGAAAGAAGAACAGACCTGGAGGTATCCCACTCCTGATCCAAAACATATTATAAAGCTACAGTAGTCAGGATAGTATGGTGCTGTCATAAATACAGACATATAGACCAATGGAAATCCCTTTTAGTTTAATGGAGCAACTGAGAAGATGCTCACACCATTTTCACTTACCTCCTGGTCATCAGAGCTCTGCTACATGACTATACCATGTTGCCAGGAAGGCTGGAAAATGTGTCCTTGATTCTGGGAAACCATCTGTTCAGTTAAAATTGAGAGAGAAGAGAGAATGGTTACTAGGGGAAAACCAGCAATCTCTGGCATACACAACTATCAGATAATGCAAAACTATTTATCTGACTTAAGTAACTGATAATCTAAACAAAGCTTATCTTTGCTTCCTACTAACTGGACCTCCCACAGGTGTGTTTTCTTGTCCAGGAAATAGAGTTAACAAATAGTGATGAATATGTATAAGATGTCAGTTAGAGCATCTGGTACATGGTAGTGGTCAACAACCAAGGGTGCCTTTCTTCTACCCTTTCTAGGAAGTACAAAACTCTGAACATTCTATTAGGACAGCTGTATTGTACAGATAGCTGAAGGCTTAGAACCCAGATTTGTTCATGGGAATTTCATCTTCTGGCTGGACATACACACTGAGAGGCAGCAGCTGGAAAGCTTATGATAAATGATTTTGAAAGCTTCTCTCTGAGCATACAGAGCTCACAGAGATTAAAAATAAAAGCCATAAGGCAGCAGGATGTACAGAATATCCAAAGCCTAGTGGTAATCAACTTAGAGAAGTATGTTTCTTCTAACATGCTAGGTGGAATCAGAAACCTCTAATGTTGATTAGTTAAGGCCCAATTAGGCATTAATGTCTATATAAAGGAGATATCCACCCAGAAGATTAAAAATAAAGGGAGCATTAACACTTTCTAAATCATGAAAATGGAATTTTATCACTTCCCTGCTGTTTTGCCTCACAAACAGACTTGCAGTCCCCACAAGCAAGCCTGTGCCTCCACCCTGGGCAGCAAACGGACCCCGACTCTTGCCGTGGTCTTCAGTGGCTAACGCCCTAGGCTTTGTTTCAAGGAAGGATTGGGGAAATCCTAGAGTCATGGGTTTTGTAAGTATTGCCTCTAGACACGTATCAAAACAGGGCTTTTCAGCTTTAAAGGTGCCTCTAGACATGTATCAAAACAGGGCTTTTCAGCTTTAAAGGATGCTTTCGTATATTTTCTTCTAGAAATCTACTCTTTCCTCTGACTTGCCCAAACACACACAATGCCCAGGTCACCCTCCCCTTCCTTCCCAGACGCGTGTGTGTGTGTGTGCGCGCGCGCATGTGTGTGCGT
The DNA here is from genome assembly GCA_003697995.1 of Taxidea taxus jeffersonii. Classification (NCBI taxonomy): domain Eukaryota; kingdom Metazoa; phylum Chordata; class Mammalia; order Carnivora; family Mustelidae; genus Taxidea; species Taxidea taxus. Next base: position 14,889 of record ML107273.1, read on the forward strand.
GTTTGCAATGCCTCTGAGGTTCAAGTGCAGCGAGTCCTGGGTTGGCTTTATCCTACAGATAATTGCAAGTCCTCCTTGATTTTTTTGAACAACATTTTTAAACGTAAATTCACTTGTTTGCTAATTTGAAGTAAAAGAAAAAATCGGAAAGAACAGCTCCTCAACTTTCTAGCTTTTTGAACTTGGACCAACGATGTAGCTTCTCCCTGTCACGGTCCTGCATTTGAACACTGCCACCAGAATGTAAGTTCCAGTGACAGCAGACATATCTTCCTCTTTGGATTACTGACATATCCTTTGTAGTTCTAATTAAATGGAAATAATAATTCTGTCTCATGGGATTATTATGAAGATTAAAAAAATATATATGCAAAGCACCTGGTCCTGAGTATGGCTCTTAGTGCTTCTTTAATGATGACTGTCATTATTATTTGGGAGTATAATGCTGTGCTGATTAAAAACATGGCTTAAGGGGCGCCTGGGTGGCTCAGTGGGTTAAAGCCTCTGCCTTCGGCTCAGGTCATGATCCCAGGGTCCTGGAATCGAGCCCCACATGGGGCTCTCTGCTCAGCAGGGAGCCTGCTTCCTCCTCTCTCTCTGTCTGCCTCTCTGCCTACTTGTGATCTCTGTCAAATAAATAAATAAAATCTTAAAAAGAAAACATGGCTTAAGTACAGATTTATATCTAATTTCTCAGGAACTATGATTACCTATTGCCATCGGGAAGGTATTAGCAGAATTGGCCCCCATTTTCTCCCCGTAACCACTATGCGTGAACGTATTCCCTCAGCATTCCACTCCAGTTGCTCTTGCCAAGTCAAGTCAATGACTTCCCTGTTGCCAAACCAACGGCACATCCTCGGTCAGTCCTCACTTCACATGACTTATCGATGCCACTGAGGCAGGCAGTCATTTTTCCTTGTTTTCTTCTCTTGGTATCCAGGATACCCACACTTTCTTGAGTTTTCTCCTATATCCCTGGTTGCTCGTTCTTGGTGTTCTTTGCTTGTTCCTATTCTTCTTTCCAACCTATTAAGTGGACTCCAGTGCCCACCCTTGGGATCCAGTTCTGTCTGTATTCTCTCCCTGTGTTGGTCAGGGCCTTGACAGGAAAATCTAGGTCATTTCAGGAGATCTTAATGATGGGACATTTTAGGAAGATGTGAACATGGTTTAGGAATGTCAACAATCAATAATCACTCTTCCAGAGTTAGAAACAGTGGGGAACCTGAGGGGCTCAAGGCAGGAGTAGTTACCAGAACCCAGGAAGGACATCTGAGTGAGTGGGCTGACTGATGGGAGCTGGGGCCTTGGATACATGGGGAAAGATGGGTTGGGGGACAGGTGGGAGGACAGGTGGAAGGATTGCTCCAGATCGAAGAAGACTAAGACAATATAGCTAATAATTATATGTGTGAGCATTAATGGAATTCTGTATTTTTAAAAGTCAGTTCTAAAGAACTTTTATTTTTTTTT
>ML107273.1:16764-62156 GCA_003697995.1 Taxidea taxus jeffersonii
CCTGTTTTATTCATCGATATACGATAAGCACCTAGAACAGTGGCATGTAGTAAGTGCTAAATAAATATCTGTTGGCTAAATGAATTAGATATGGGAAGCCAATGGGTATTGGCATATTGTTTTTGATACTGAATAGCAGGGTGGGACCCACTTATTGATTCTACTTATTTATAAATTATCCCTTGAATTTTCTTTGTGGGCAATCATATTGACTGTGAGAAAGGACATTTTGGCTTTTTGTTCCCAATGCTTGCAGATTTTATTTATTTTTCTTACTATGCTGACAGGATCTCCAACACAATGTTGACTAGAACTTCTGGCCACAGGTTTCCTTACCCTGTTCCTTATTCCAGAGAGAATGCCTCTAGTTAAGAACAGGACTCTGTGGGAGTTTAGCAGATATTAAAAAAAAAATCAAGTTAAGGAATGTCCTTTTAATTTGTTAAAGTTTTCATTATTATTATTATCATCATCATTACCACCATTTATGGATGGTCTCACTCATTTTACATCTGCTATTTTGAGGGATATGCTTCCAATACCATTAAGAGATTGTTTGCTTTCCAGTGTTTCATAGTCAAAAATCACAATTTCTCATTAGTTTCCAATGAGGGAGGCTCATTTCCTGAATTATTTTTTGTGTACCATAAAGCCTGTCAATATGGAGGAGCAAATAAAAGTTTTAAATTTTGGCATTGTGTCAACCCAGTCTTAATGTCACACTATATTACATATGAGTTGCCAGGAATAGACATTCCATGCTGAATAAAATGCATAAAAATGTGAAATATACATTGCATATTCCAAGTCAACTGGCTTATGGAGCTTTATGGTGGGTGAGACCCCATGTTCTTAGGATCTTTTCTCTCTCATTGCATGTGGCAGGGTGTTGCACTAATTACCATAGCCTTGTACCACAGCACAACAATGGGATAACAAGGACAGCAGCAAACATTCAGGGGGAGAGAGAGAGACATTGGGTTTTTTTTACCCAAAGTCAATAAAAATTCAATTATAATCTATTTCCTGAAAGTGTGTATCTGGGGGGCAGGGTGGTCAGCAAGCCAGGCTCTCCCTGGGGCTAGAGGAAGCTTAAGAGCTCAGCAGCTCAAAGAAAAGGTTTCAGAATTCTCTGGACTCAGCTCTCTTTCATTCCTTGTCGTTCTACACCCCCCTACCCTTGTCTCCCCTGTTCTTCCAGTACTTGTCCCGACATCTGTTTTTTTCACCACTGTAGTGCAAACAAGTGTGGTGCTGTCTGAAATCCACGAAAAGCAACATCCAGGGAAGAAAATATAAATCAGAGGTGTGTGACTCATCGCCCCCAAGAGTTGGCATGCCATTGACTTGCATGAGAGACTGCGTTTTCATTTATTGCTGAAAATCAGCTTTTATGTGTATCATTGTTGGTGGGGAGGGTAGATATATATGACACAGTGGTTTCAGTGACTCAGAACTGGTCAAAGTGTGTGTTTGGGGAGAGAGAGAGATATCGGTGGATTCATTCTGGCATTGGATCCGTCCCTGAGAACAGTAAGCAAATGAAAAGGGAGCCAGCTTATCAGCATACTTACAGGCAATGAAAACCCTGTTAAATATTTCCCAGCTCCCCATGCCGAGGGAACTAAGGAGAAAAACCACTGTCATAGGAAAAAATTATTTGCCTGGATATTCTGTTTAATGAGCAGATTTATTCATTTTCTGGGGAACACTATCATTTTGTCTCTATCACATAAAAAGAACTGGCTGGTGCAATCAATTCCAGAGAACACCCATCAATTCAGTTAAACAACCAGTGGGGAGGAAAAAACCCAGAAATCAATAACAGTTGTTTCATTGAATTGATGGGTTACTTCAAGTCGTTCAGATCCATCTGTTGGCGTGTGTGCTCAGCTGCTGCCGTGTCTGCCAGACGTCATATGGGAACTTAAGGCTGAGGCCGACCCTGCTGCAAGGCCTAGAAAGGGCAAGGTGACAGAGAAGCAGGCTGGCCATGGCCAATGGGCGTGTCTTTGGTTAGGAATGACCTTGCTGAGCACCGTGGTGAGTGATCTCCCCAGCTCACACTTGCCTTCTGTGAGAGACACACATTACAAACCTTGTTGCTTCCTCTAACAAACCAGCAAGGTGGGAATTGTCATCTCTCCCTGCTCTTTTCTTGCTTGAAGATTTTAGGAAAGTCATTGACTTGGTTAGCCAACAGTGAGAGGCAAAGGCAGGATTGGAATCTACTTTTGGCCACTGCCAAAGCCAAAGTTCTTCTCAGGGTACCCTCTGCCTCTATGCATAGCCTAGTGACCATGAACATAGGTTCTGAGACTTGTTGGAGATGGGTTCAAATCCTGGCACTTCTTGCTGTAGGACCTTGGGCAATTTTCTTAACTTCTCTGAATCTCAGTTTTCCCATCTGCAAAATGGGGCTAATACCTATTCACTGAAAGAATGTATATAAAGTCCATTGTATAAGGACTGGGTCATAATAAATGTGGAAAAGTTTTTTTTTTTTTCCCTTAGCCATTACTCTTAGTAATATTAGTAAAGGTAGTGATATGAGATTGTCTTAGCTTCCACTGCAGCTTAAGCTTTCCTCTTTCCTCATCCTTGCCAAATGCAAATCCTTGGCAAGGTCTTTGTGAGAGACATAACACAGGTGTCAGCATTTAATTGCCTAACTCTGAATTTTAGTGAACATTTATTAGTCCGTCACTCGCTGAAGCTTCTATTAAGCCAGTTTTATTCCTTCAACATTTTAAAAATGCCAGTTAGTTGCTCACTCACCTGCCAGGAGGCAGGCAAGGAGTGCCCACGGAAATACTGGCAGTAAAATTCCCAAATCTCATTTCTCTGAAGTTCAAGAATAGGCAAGAGGAACCTAAGGTACTAGAGGTCACAATTATGGTTACCTCTTGCAGGGCGGGGCTGGGCGTAGGGGTGGTGCGCTGGTTGGAGGGGCTTGGGAGGGGTGGAGGAGTTAATTGATGAGAAGAGACAAGGGAAGCCTTTGGGAGTGCTGGAAATGCTCTATGGCCTGATCTGGACATAGGCACACCTCACACTTCAGTTTACACTTACGATCATGCCCTTTACTGTTCGTGTACTCTTCCTCAATTAAGGAGAATTTACAATTTAACTGTGCAAAAACCCCACGCGTGCTGTCAGTAAGTAGAGTGTGTTGATCAAGCTGTACTCTCCCATCTCCAGCTCAGGTAGCAGTTGGACTGATTACTTCCTTACATGGAGGGGACTAGCCTAATTAAGAGTTGGCCTCGGCAGGTAATTACACTGTGGAAAGTGAGAACACATGGAACACACACCATGCAGGGGAGCCAGAAGCCACGCAGACTCACTAGTGCTCTCTAGCAACAGTCACTGCCTTTGGTCATACCTATTTTGAGCTAAGGAAGGTACATTAGTTTTCCCTCTAGTCTTTACAATCACCTTTTAAGGTAAGGTGTCTTTTGTTCCATTTTACAACTGAATTTATAACTTAAAGAGAGCTTATACCAAAGTAGTGAAGCCAGATTTTAACTGTAGTCTGTCTAGCCCTTTGGTTGGGAGCTTAGGCTCTGGAGCAGAGGGCCTGGGTCTGGCGTCCCAGCTCCGCACTTTCCAGCCCAGCAACCTTGGACAAGTTCCTTGAGCCAAGAGCTGTAATGGATCAGCAGTTTCTCTGTCACATGATACAATGTCCCATAAGTGGAAAAGGCCAAATCCAGTAATTTTCTGAGATACAGGATGCCTAAACCATGTTCACCCTGTCTCCACTCCTATAGGTTAAATAGCAAAAAAATCAAACCAAACCAAAACAAAAAACAAATAAAAAATCTGGTAGGCTCATCTGCTTACCTGTTTTTTCAGGTGAACTCCTGCATTACACAGGCCAGCTGGTGGAGTTGAAGCCCCTTGTCACTTCAGCTTTCTGATTATCCCGTGATTATCCTCAAGGTGACCCACGAGTAAATGTTTGAGACTTGCAGGTAATCCCTACATTCATGTGGGACACCAAGGAATCGGGGAGATGATGTAATGAGGATTTTTCCACTTCTGGTGGTCAGGTTGTCCACCTGGCTTTCCAACCCCACTCTTACCCTGATTCCGGGAATTGCGCTCTTCCAGATCCACGTGCTGACTGGGAAGGTCACCTGTTAGGGGCCTAGTTAGAGTCACTTTTCCAGAAGTCGAGACTTAGAAGTAAGAAATGCTAACCTCGCTGGTCTTTTTTTTTTTTTTAAAGATTTTACTTATTTATTTGACAGACAGAGATCACAAGCAGGCAGAGAGGCAGGCAGACAGAGAGGAGGAAGCAGGCTTCCGGCTGAGCAGAGAGCCCGATGCGGGGCTCGATCCCAGAACCTGGGATCATGACCTGAGCCGAAGGCAGAGGCTTTAACCCACTGAGCCACCCAGGCGCCCCCTCGCTGGTCTTTTTAATGGAAGAGACCAAAGTTGAAAAATGTAGGCTGCCCCCCACTTCCACCTTGTCTTCGTGAACACATACTGAGAAAGGAAGTGTACAGCGAGAGGGAGAGGAGAGGCACACGCTCGGATCAGAGCAGAGACTGAGACCTCCGCGAGCCCACTGCGCATGCTCATCTGTACCTTACCCTCCCCCCGCCCGAGGCTCCGCTGGATTTCCACCACCTGGAGCTGAAGGGTCCAAACACACACACCTGGGCGGAACAATTAAGAGGAATGAAATTCACTCCGTGAGTGTTTCTAGGAAGCCTTTCCTGACTCATCTGAACTGAGTTCGTGCCCCCCCTCATAGCTGACACTTCCCTGGCACCATGGACTTAGTTTGTCAGCCCCAGCCACAGTCTTTTTAAAGTTTAATTCGCCTGCATTAAAAATGCATTTGTCTGTGAAATCCTTATGGAGTTTCCCAAACGCGGTCTTTTGATTTGCAATCTCTGGATTTTTGTCTTAGCCATGTGGTTTTTGCATTATTTGTTTGTATTTTTAATATTTAATGTAGATTTAGTTTATATTTATTTGTCTACATGACTTCCTTTTTTAACTGAGCCTCATCCTAAGAAATAATTTAAGAATCAAAGGTTTGATGTATTAAATATGTGTTTTTAAAACATACATTAAAGTGAATATGCACCTATTTAAAACAAACGATATTTATGTACACCCCGAAATCACATGCACCACTTTGGAAATTCCCCCACCTAGCCTATAAGCCCATCAAAGGCAGGGACGATGACCCACGTACCACCAACTCCCCACAGCTGGGCCTGGGGCTCCACATTTCTCTTCTACAGAACTTGGCATAATAAATGGTCAAATGTGCAGCTAGTTACTGTCTGCCTTGCCTGTAGGACTCTTGTCTGCTTCATTTACTGCTCTGTCCTCAGTGTCCCCAACTAGTTCTGGCTTCTGGCTGATGTTTAACATAGATGTATTCAATGAGTGCAAACAATGATAAATGAAAACCAGTTCCAGAAGGTTCTTCAGCTGGAGGTGTCAATATGTGCTGTTCGTGACGGGTGGTGAGACTTGGGGCAAACACTCACTCAGTGCCTTGTTTTTCTTATTTGCTCTGCGGGGATGGTCACACTAGTAGGTCCTGAATTTATATCTCCAGTCTTCAGGTTTGATGGCTGATTGAGAGCATTTCCCTGATGCTGGCGATTCACAGCCTGGCTGGTTGTGCACAGAGCAGCCCCATTAATTTGCACAGCCCAGTTCAAAATGAAAATATTTGTTCAAAAAGCAAGAAACTGTATAATGCAGCAATTCCCCTTCTGGGCACATATCCAAAGGGATTGAAAGCAGGCTCTCAGAAGAGATATTTGCACACCCGTGTTCAAAGAAGTATTATTCACAATAGCCAAGAGGTGGAAACAACCCAAGTGTTCATCAGTGGATAAATGGAAAAATACAATGTGGCATATCCTTACAGAGGCAGGAAACCCTGACACACACTACAACATCGCTTGATCGTGGAGGACATTATGCTAAGTAAAAGACGCCCATCACTAAAGGACAAATCCAGTATGATTCCATGCATATGTGGTACATGAAGCAGTCAAATCCAGAGAGACAGGAAATAGAACGTGGTTGTCAGGGCCCTGGGGAGAGGGAATAAGGGACATGCTGCTTAATGGGGAGACTGTCAGTTCTGCAAGACGAAAGAGTTCTGGAGATGGGTGGTGAATGCTTACTAATAACGTGGACACACTTAACTCTGTTGAAGGATAAAGTGGCCAATTTTGTTATGTGTATTTTGCCACAACTAAAAAAAAAGGCAGGGGAAAATCTTTCTCCTTTCCCTTGTTCCCTCTCTCTCCACCTGTCATGATTTTCTGTTTGGTATTTAGTGTGGCGCCCCCTTGGCCACAGAGGTACGTGGGATGCGTGCAGACTTCGGTAGGCACCCAGGATCCCATCCTAAAACGCAGTGTGCACGAAGCATGTGTCTGACCCTGACCCTCCCTGTGGCCATGCCCAGACCCCCATGAAGGGGCAGAACGTGGTGGTGGCCATGGGCAGGGCTGGGGGGCGGTGAAGGAGAAGGTTTCCTGGGGAGGCAGTGGGAGGGGGGCTGTGGCAGCCCAGGTCCCAAGTCCACAGCTCAATGATCCCAACAGTCTTCACTTACAGAACACCCACTCAAAGATGACATCAGTAAGGATTTTAAGAGTGCAGCCACAGAATATCAAACCTCAATCCCTTCTGAGTGTGGACCCCCATTGGGTGTGTTGCATGCACCCCCATGAAATCAGTCCTCCTTGTGTTGCAGAAACATCAGGAAACCTCCCTGGTACCGGAAACCCAATATCGGCATCACATCCGCATGTGGCAAGCATGGGAAGGATCCCCAGCAGGGATCTACAAATAGAGGGGTAACCATGGCAGAGAGACACAGCCCTCAAACTAGGAATGACCCATAGGATACAAGGTATAGGGGCAAAATCTCTTGCTATTACTTCAAGCAACCAGACAAAGCTTGCAGGCACATGTGGGGTAGAGGTCACTTTAACAGAGTGGGCACTGGCCAATCTACAGAGAGTGGACCCTTGATTTAGCCATCCTTCAATTCTTTCTCCTGGAGCAGAATTATCTCTGGGGCTCCCCGGGGGACAAGATGCAGCCCGATCCTGTGTCATCCACAGCCAGCAAGGGGCGTGGCTCAAGTGTCTAAGCCTCGGAGCCCGGGAAGCTGGTCTGTGGATTTCTGAGGATGTGAGTCCTGAACATCAGTGCTTGGGTTTGCCAGAGTCACCCTGACCTGTTTTTGCTAATGGCAGGAGAAATAAATGGAGGCTCCGTGATTTGAAGATAGAGCTATTAAAGTAAATTAGTACAGGTTTGAGGTCACTGAGTGAGAGAGAAATTTGCTCCGTTAGACTCCTAAAACTGAAGTCACATTTACTGAGAAACAAATGGGTGATATTTGTGGCCAAGCTTTTCTGAAATAAAGCCTGTCTAGTATGCACAGAGGAGATGTATAATCCAATCCTGTGTATGGCATCTGGGTGAATGCTGAGAACGATGACATACCATCCTGAGCACTGCTATGTGCAATCTCTCCCATCAGGCCTAGGTATGTGAGTAATTTCTGGAGCTCTGTCTTTGTTCTCTCCACACTGTGTGGTGAGCATGACAATGTTCTTATGGAGGGCAGTGATTCTCAAACGGCAATACTCATATGAATCACTGGAAGAATCTTACTAGAATAAAGACTCTGACTCAGTAAGGCTAGGCTGGGCCTGAGATTCCGCATTTCTAACAAGTTCCCAGGTGGTGGTGATGCTCTTGGTCCCTAGACTCCACTTTGAGAATCAAGGGTCTAGATGATTCTGGACAATAAAATGTTTCCCAGTTCAACACTCACATCCCCAAAGGCAGGTAACTGAAAGGCTTTGGGCCCTATGAACTCAGAGCTATATAGACTTCTCCTTTTAGCTCTGGGCTCAGCTGAAATATCTCCCCTCCTCCAGGAAGCCTTCCTTGATTCATCAAGCAGAAGAGAGCACTTTCTGTTCTGTCCTCCCTCAGGGCTTGGTGTAGGACTTGGGTGTGTAGCCTATTGCATTAACTACAGGTATGCATTTTTGTGTTTCTCCTGCACAATGTGTCCCTGGAATACTAGGACATCTTTGTAGCCCTGTTAGCTGGCTCAGTGCCTGGCTCACAGAAGTGTTAGTTTTCTATTGCTGCTGCAACAAATGCCCACAAATTTGATGGCTTAAAACAACACAAATTTATTCCTTTGAGTTCTGTAGGTTGGAATTCTAGTATGGATCTGAGAATATGTTTCCTTTCCCAGCTTCTAGAAGCTGCCCACATTTCTTGACTTGTAGCCCCTTTCTCCATGTTCAATGCTGTGCTGAGACCTTCTCACGATCACATCACTCTGACCTCCTCTCCTGACCCCTCTTCCACTTTTAAGGACCCCTGTTTTTACAGTGTCCATTTAGATAATCTGAGATAATTTCCCCAGCTCATACTGATTAGCAATCTTAAATCCATCCATCTCTAGGTCCCAGAGATTATGATGTGGATTTTTTTTTGGTTGGGGACAGGGGTGGGAGGGTGTCTTTATCCTGTCTACCACAATGCATGGCTCTTTGGGAATAGCTCAGAGCAGCAGGGCTCCTAAAAGCTGAGGAATTGATAGCACAGACTTTCTGTGGCCCCTTTTGTGGCATTTTTGATATTTTTCATTCAGCCAGAATTCCAACTCCTGACAACTCAGAAGACATTAGTATGGCCTTTTGACTCTAGGCGTACACATAAAGACAATGTCAATACAAAGAATTCAGTTCCCTTCAGCAAGTACTGAGCTTTGGTATCCATTCTGGGCCAAAAACTGGGGATGGAAAGATGATTACTATCACAGGGCTCACTATGACTACTTTTCTCGTGTCACAAGGAACCATCTCTAAGCAATGAATGGACTGATCTGGGTCAGTTCATTCCACTATTAGTGTGGCCAAAGTATCTTTCTTGAGAACCAGAGTTTCCATGAGATAGACAGTCTTAGAAGATGTTTATAGCACTGCAGATAACAGATGCCAGTTACACTGAATTTATGCCAAGGTTGAGCTGGTACGTTTTAGCTGGTGACTAGGACAGAGAGGTATATTAAGGGAAGCACTTAAAAAATTTTTTTTTTTTCCTAATTTAAAAGTTTTTAGTTGTGGTAAAATACAACATCAAATTTACCGTTTTAACCATTTTAAAACACAGAGTTCAGGAGTATTAAGTACATTCACATTGTTGTTCAGCCAATCTCCAGAACTCTCAGGAAAGCACATTTCTTAAAGGCTACCTTCCCCAAAGAAGTTCTAACTTGACTTTCTAAGGGACCATCCTGAGCTTGTTCCCAGCATGTTATGAAAACAAAGCCCAGGGACGCCTGCCTGGCTCAGTCCATGGAGCATGTGACTCTTGATCTGGGGGTTGTAAGTTCAAGCCCAGCTTTAGGTGTAGAGATTACTTAAACATAAAATCTTCAACAAAACAAAACGAAAACCAAGCTCAATAGCTCTATCCCTCAACTTTCCCAGTAGGTGATGCCTGTGGCTATATTTTTGAACAAAAAGTATCAGGTACTGTGATCAAGTACACATTGTCTGCACAATGACCAACTGCCCAAAGACTACCTTTCTTTTTTTTTTTTTTTTTTAAGATTTATCCATTTATTTGACGGACAGAGATCACAAGTAGGCAGAGAAGCAGGCAGAGAGAGAGAGAAGGAAGCAGGCTCCCTGCCGAGCAGAGAGCCCGATGCGGGGCTCGATCCCAGGACCCTGGGACCACGACCTCAGCCGAAGGCAGAGGCTTTAACCCACTGAACCACCCAGGGGCCCCCAAAGACTACCTTTCAAAAACAACCCTAGGGACGCCTGGGTGGCTCAGTTGGTTAAGCGGCTGCCTTCGGCTCAGGTCATGATCCCAGCGTCCTGGGATCGAGTCCCACATCGGGCTCCTTGCTCGGCAGTGAGCCTGCTTATCCCTCTGCCTCTGCCTGCCGCTCTGTCTGCCTGTGCTCCCTCGTGCGCTCTCTCTCTATCTGACAAATATATATTAAAAAAAAAAAGAGAGAAAAAACAAAACAAAACAAAAAAACAACCCTAATCCCGGGGAAATGTGGGGCATCCTGCAAACAGGTTTCCAGTAAGTAAAAAGGTGGACAGTGAAAGTTTATTGTGCTTTTTTGTCTCATGATCATTTTCAAAGCATGCTGATGACAAATTTTGTAGTGTCCTATGAACATATTTCAGAAAGGGGAGGTTCCTTTAAACCTGGTTATGTATCTACAAGAACCTCACCACTTCCGAGTTTGAGTTTACTTGTCAAGTATTCTGTTTATACACTGCAAAGTGTATACAGTGCAGAGATGTAAAAATGCGTGTCATGTACTGTCTTCTGGACAGTTCTGTTTCTGGAGCCGAATGTAGACTCCGAAGACAGAGCTAGTGTCTTTCTGTTCTTGTTATGCCTGCACCATTTCAACTCTGTCCCCAAATGTCAGAGAAGGCCTCATCACCCTCATTCTTACCTTGGTCCACGGTCTTCCAGGTTTGTGTGTCTGGGGCCTGGGGCCGAACAACTAGAAGGAAGTAGGCTGCCATTAGTTAAGCAAAATGATGACTGTAACCAGTCTGAACGATTCAGCCTGATTGTCCAGAGTTAATGCCTCTGGCCTATCTCAAGAGGCAGAGCCAGTTGAAGGCTTCCAAATGGCTCTTTATATAAGGAATTGTTTTCTAGCTAACTACATTCACATCCACAGTTCAGATCGGCTAGATTTCTTTTGCAAACACCTCCAGCCCTGTCGCATTTGCTAATTAAGGAAGATATAGATGAAGCCAGATTTCGAGGGCTTCTCCAATTTCAGCTTATGGCCACTTCCTGTAGAAAAACGCAATTTCAGCTCCAGAGAGCTGCTTTGGAAAACATTTCTGAGCAGCCTTCGGAGACAAATGAAGTACTTGGAACTGTGAGCTGTGCAGATCGAGGGCCCCATCTAGTGGGAAAATATGAAACTGCCACTGCAGTCCCAGGGTGAAATTAGCAGGATGGGTGACATTCCTGCCCAGCTCTTCCTGGGCCCCTGGAGGCTGAGCTCAAGACACCCCTTGCAGAAGCCTCGCTTCCAGGTCTCAAAGACACTGCACTTTCTCTGTTAGCGAGTGGACCAGCAGTGGGCGTCCTAGGAAATGCTCTGTCGAGGGAAGGAAAAGACACTTTCTTTATGTGGCAGGAAGATGTTCCTTGTGCCTCTCCCCAGAGTAAAGGAAAACCTGATCCTGAGTCACAGAAGCAGTTGGCCTGCAGAGGAGCCTGGGCCCTTGGAAGATTCTGGAATCCCTGGGAGTCTCAGCATTGGGCAGCTACAGCATGAGAACACCAACTAGGAGCAGTCAGGGCTGGAATGGCTAGAACCAGGGGGGAGGAGCACACTTGCCCAGTCCTGGTGCCCCAAGCCCAAGAGGAATTTGTACCCTCTGCAGGTGGAGGGGTTTTATTCTTCTCTTTCCTCAGGCAGTCCTGCCCCGGGTAGTGGATGTCGGTCAGTAAGCCAGAAGCCCCACCCTGGGGTAGAGGGAAGTCCTTTCCTTCCTTCTCCCATATAGCAGAACTAACCCCTAGGTGGCCATCTCACACGGTAGTGGGGCCCCTGTGAACCAGGCAGTCTGTTGTGGGTCTCCTGGCTCCTCACAGGGCTGCCTCCCTTTTATTCTCTAGCTTTCCTCTTTTATTTATTTATTTATTAAAAGATTTTATTTATTTATTTGTTAGAGAGAGAGAGTGAGCACAGACAGACAGAGTGGCAGACAGAGGCAGAGGCAGAGGGAGAAGCAGGCTCCCCGCCGAGCAAGGAGCCGATGCGGGACTCGATCCCAGGACGCTGGGATCATGACCTGAGCCGAAGGCAGCCGCCCAACCAACTGAGCCACCCAGGCATCCCAAGATTTTATTTATTTATTTGACAGAGATCACAAGTAGGCAGAGAGGCGGGGGGGTGGGGTGGGGGGGGGTGTAAGCAGGCTCCCCGCTGAGCAGAGAGCCTGATGAGGGGCTCCATCCCAGGACCCCGAGATCATGACCTGAGCTGAAGGCAGAGGCTTAACCCACTGAGCCACCCAGGTGCCCCTCTAGCTTTCCTCTTAAATGTCCCCTCCCCTTTGGGGCCTTCCATGGTGAATCCAGAAGCCTTTACCTTCCGCTGTCACACTGTTCTCTGCATGGCACCCTATGGGTTTCCTTGGCCGTGCTCATCACAGCTTGCCATGATTGAGTAGGTTTCCATGCGTGTTGTCACCTCCCCAGGGGGGCAGGGCTGTTGCCCCACCGGCCACTTAGAAGGGGCTCCAGTGTTCCTACAAAGGGCTAGGAAGCAGAGTGGTGGAAAACCCCCTCAAAGACCCCTCCCAGGCAGCCTCTGGTGTTTCCTGCCTCTAGACCAGAAGTAATAACAGGGGCACAATTTGCCGTGGGTTGTTAAGGAAATCACATGGGTCCAGAGTGCCCTGCAAATGCAAAGCATTATCAAGTGCTGTTTCATTTCCATTTGCTTGGTTCCATTTACAGTAAAACGTAAAACGCATCTGCTCTCCCGGATCCCTTTATTAGGGGAGAAGAGGCCTGAGGTGGGGGAGGGCCCACTGCCTCCCAGAGCTGTGAACACCCTACGGGGATGGCAAATGGCAGAGCTGGGAGGCAGCCCTTGGAGATTCCCCGCCCCCCCCCGTGGAGGGCTCCTCAAGCCGTCTGCGTGCAAATGGAGTAATTTGCAGCCGCAGGCCGGGGTTCCAGCCCCAAGGTGCTGATTGAATTGCCCTGCAAGGAGGCTCCGGCATAGGCACTAAATGGCTCTCCAGGTGATTCTACTGTGCACCCAAGGCCCGTGGGCCTGGAAGGAGCCACCGGTGCTTCCAGATGAGTAAGCGGGACGAGGAGGCTAACAGTAGAGATGTTCCCCCACGGCGCCGCTCCCACCCTGTTGCTTGGCCCGGTGCCCAAAGACGGAGCCCGCCCACCGACTCCCAGGGGGATTGGTCCCACCGCATCACGCAGTCTGAAGGGCCGGTCCCTTACATTTAGGATACGAAAGGGCGTCCCCACCATTTCCAGCCCAAGGTCGGAGGGCGGCTTGTAGACTCCGTGTAGAGCAGAAGCAGGAGCCGGTTTAGCACACCCACGCGGCCAGAGCACCCGGGATGGGGTCGGTGGCCAGGATGGGAACTTACCTGGGACGGAGCCCGCGGCCGGGGCCCTGGAGCTGTTGCAGGCGCCCGGCCTGTGGCAGCTGTGGCTGTGTCCGGCTCCGGGAAGGGCCTTCTGTGTGCCGGGGAAATGCCGGGAGCTTTCCCGGGGGGTGGGGGGGGGGGCACGCCACGGACCGGGCCCCTGGAGGCTGAGAAAGCCGCCCGGTGGTAGGTGCAGGCCAGCCACACACCGAGATTAAGGATAAACCCGGGCTCTGCCAAATCTCTTGGCAAGGATCGGTTTAGTTTCCCTGGAGGGGCGCCGGGGACTCGTGTAGTTCCAGATGGAGCAGAGGTCCTGGGTAGAGAAAGGGCGAGAAGTCCTCCAGGCTCAGGTCCCTGCTCCCTGGTTTCTCAGATTGCGGCAGGGTTCTCCACGGTCTTGATTCTCAGGACACTTACTAGAGGCTCAGGGGTGTCCGAGGAGAACAGGCCACTTGTTTTTGAAACACTATATAAACAACTTAGAAATTCCAAAACAGATGAAGATATCAGGGGGCATCTTATATGTTTATATTTTTAAAACAAGGGCTTTTATTTTTAATCTTTATTTTTTAAAGATTTATTTTTATTTTTAAGATTTTATTTATTTATTTGACAGAGACACAGCAAGAGAGGGAACACAAGCAGGGGGAGAGGGAGAAGGAGAAGCAGGCTTCCCATCAAGCAGGGATCTGGATGCGGGGCTGGATCCCAGGACCCTGAGATCATGACCTGAGCCTAAGGCAGCCGTTTAACAACTGGCCCACCCAGGTGCCCTAGATTTGTTTATTTTCGAGAAAGTGCTTACACAAGAATGATGGTGAGTTGGGGGAAGGGTCAGAGGGAGAGAGAAAATACAAGCAGACTCTACTGCTGAGCACAGAGCCCACACACCGGGCTGGATCCCAGGACCCGGAGAGCATGACCTGAGAGGAAATTCAGAGTTGGCCGCTTAACCAACTGAGCCACCCAGGGGCCCGCAAACAAGTGCTTTTTACACAAACCCAAATGTGCCATGCAAGTGATCCTACTGTTTACAATAATAGGATTTATAGAGGTATGGTAGAGTGTGGTCTGAAAATAGGTCACAAGTTTAAAGTCCAGTAGTGAGCATTCTTCAGTGTGGTGAGTGTAGCTGGGTGACAGCGCATCTCAGTCAGCCTGGGCCCCTCTAACAATATAACACAAGTATTTATTGCTCACAGGCCTGGAGCTAGAAGTCCTAGATCAAGGTGCTGACTAATTTGGTTCCGGGTGAAAGCCGTCCTCCTGTCTTGCAGACGAGGGCCATTTTGTTTTCATTTTGTGTTCAGGTGGAAGAGAGAGAGATCTGGGCTCTTCTTATATGGACACTATTCCTGTCATGAGGGTCCCAGCCTCATGACCTAATCACCTCCCAAAGACCCCACCTTTCAGTGTTATCACACTGGTGGGTAGGGCTTCAATATGAATTTTGGGGGAACACGATTCAATCCATAGCATAACATTTCGGAATCCTGTCAATTATTTTTATTTTGAGACCCTTTGTGAAGGTGAAGCGTGAGTCAAAGGGCCCACTGCCCCTCCTCACCAGAGCCTGCCCCCAGCTGCCTTACATTCCACAAGAATGGAGGACAGAAAGTAGGGAAGGAGAGAGGGGAGCTGGAGGGTGTGTGGGGGTTTGGACACGGGTGATTACATAGATAATGATTCTTCTATGCCATAGAATACTGTGTAACCAGGAGAAGTGAAGTGGAAGAGAAATATTCAATAACCTGAGGAGGGGCACCTGGGTGGCTCAGTGGGTTAAAGCCTCTGCCTTCAGCTCAGGTCATGATTTCAGGGTCTGGGATCAAGCCCCGCATCGGGCTCTCTGCTCAGCAGGGAGCCTGCTTCCCCCTCTCTCTGCCTGCCTCTGCCTACTCTCTGTCAAATAAATAAATAAAATCTTAAAAAAAAAAAAAAAAACCCGAGGAAAGGGACAGTCCAGAGAATATTGTTAAGTAAAAAAAGCAGGCTTCTAAACTACACATCCGGTGTGGGCTGTGGAAGGCACCAGAGCTCGGAAATGGAGCCTGATAGTGTGTATGTAGCCATCACAGGATTACTTGGGACTTTTAGTTTCTTTGTTGTGCCTTTCCAAAATTTCTAGTTTCCATAATGAATATGTGTTACTTTTTTAATCAGACAAAACATAAATATGTTGTTAAATGCAATATAAGTGAAAGGAAGAAGGAGGAAGGAAGGAAGGGGGAAGGGGAAGGAGGGAAGAAGGAAAGAAGGGGGGGAGGAAGGGAGGGAGGGAGGAAAGGAAGATGCCCACCCCTCCTTTGGATCTTTGTTGGTTGGCTGTCCCTCTGTCCAGGGGCACCAAGAAATAGGAGACAGAAAAGGGCAGAGAGGCCAGCTTGGGGGACAAATGAACCATATAGTCCTCAGGACAGTCCTGTCCCTCTCCTCTTCCTCCTGGTGAGGGGAGGCACCGACACTGGTCACAGTCCTGTTCTGGTGGGGCAGGACCCTAGAGCTGGAGGCTCAGCCAGGCTGCTGCAGACCTGCTGTGTGCCGGGACCTGCTGCAGGACTCGGTGTCCCAGAGGATGGTTCAGGCTCTGATTCCATTGCCGAGTATCTAAAACCTCAGTTATTAGTTAGGGAGCATTGCTTAGAAGTTTAGCATGGGGCATAATTTAGGTTAATTATATAAACACATGTACTGTTTATCAACAAATAACTTGCATAATGGGTTTGTTTAATTTCCACATGCACTCTCTTTAGTTTTCAGGATAACCAAGAGCTGCACACATATATGGTTGTACCACACAGACAGACAGACAGACACAGACACACAGCTCTCCTCTCTTATGGGGCCAGGTATCTGACTTGTGCTGCTCTTACCCCACTCCCCTCCCTTCTCCTCCCCCCTCCCCTCAGTCCACCCCACCATGTCCTGAGGAGCAGGGGCAGCAAGGAAGTGACAAGGAGGTTTGCAAGGTCTAGGGCCATAGGGTCTCGAGCACTGTGTTCCCAGCACCTGGCACACCGGGTGCTAGATGCCTGTTTTCCTGGTAGATGCATAATTACATGAATGCACTCTCAGCACTTGGGGCTTGCTCTTGGCCTGTGGGGGGCCTGGCCTTGGGCAGGTCCCCTTCCTGTCCCCACAGCCCTCCTGGTGTCACTGTCCGTCTCCCAAGGCAGGTGAAGAAGTCTGTCTCAGCACACCCATGTCCCTTGGGTGATGCTCTTCCTCAGTGGGGACCAACTCTGGGACGCCTGAGATCATTTGGGGAGTTTTTTTCAACACAGAGGCTCAGGCCCTGGGACCCAGCCTACAATCCGGCACAGGGCCTCCCTGGGAGGCAGCATTTAATGGTTTCACTTTTGACAGCTGTCAAAATGGACCAAAGTCCTCACTCCCAGGGAGAAATGACTCAGAATCTGATTCCATAACTGTTTCTTGAGACCCCAGTTCTGGGCCCGGCAATACGAAGTGAGTGGGTGAGGAGCAGGGGTTCTCTATGGGTCACATCCAGCGTGGGTTTTAGGTCCAAACCGATCTGGGTTTCACCTTGCGTCTTAGGTGGTGTGTGTGTGTGTTGGGGGGGGTGTGGTTGTGAAAGGTTCTCTATGTCTTCCCTCAGTCAAATGAAGTAAGTCATCCATCCCATGGTTTTGAGGACCACAGGAGAAAATCGAAGAAAAGTGCCCAGCGCAGAAGAGAGGCCCAGCAATGCGAGCTCACTGGCACGGCGGCAGGAGGGGGGGACCCGCAGGCAAGGATGGGCCCAGGGAGCTGTGAGACCCCGGGGATGGACTGAGGGGAAGCAGGACATTTGCTGGTGGATGCAGCTCCTCCAGCTCCTGGCCCTGGGACTCCTGCCTGGCTTCAATAAGGCCCGTCCTCTATCCCCCCAGCATCAGAGGGCAGGTTGCCCCTGCTCCTGCTCCCCTCTGGTTTTCCCTAGTCAGGGGCTTCCCTTCCCGACTCAGCACCCGGTGACCAAGCCCCTCTGCTTTAGACACACCAGCAGCTCCCATGTGGTTGTTGGATCCTGACATCTGCTTCCCTTCTGCTGGCTCCCATGTCTGCCTCCAGTCCCACTGCCCTGGGTGCCAGGCCGAGAGGGAAGGACTTCCTGCGGGAGACTGGAAAAGCAGGCGGGTACTCATCAAGGAGGCCTCGAGATGGCATTGTAAGGAGCTTGCTTACCTCATCGCTATTGTCGGGATTGAATTAGTCAGTAAAGTGTCTAGGCTGATCTCTGGAACATTCTAGGATTTGTAACTGCTGGTTGATATTCCTCCGAGATGCATCTACAGTTTTCCCTGCAGTTTTCCTTTCCTTTTCCTCCCCTCTCATCTTTTACAATTCCTCACACACCTGCCACTTGACCACTGTTGACTGCCTCATTTGTCACAGAAGTCAGGTCTGGTCTGGGTCTTTGTCAAAAAAAAAAAGGAAAGAAAGAAAGAAAAAAAAAATAGAAAAAAAAAAACACCCACAAAAACCCTAGCAATGGCCAACCCCCATCTTAGACCAGAACCTCCTTGGCAAGCCACTCCTGTCCTTGCTGGCCTTCTGTCCCTTGGGAGGCCATTTCCCAGGCTAGGAAAATGAAGTCAACCTCTCACACATCTCTTATCGACCTTGGGAAGGGCTCCATTTTTTGCACAACAGCTCCCATTGGCACATACATTGCTGTTTGCAAATAAAGCATCTCAGAACCCCGGGTGCATGTGGGCAATTTAACAAATGGACCAGCAGCTGGTGCTTTTTAAATTTGTGGTTCACTTCGAGAATGTCTTAACTTCAGGAAATTATTTGAATGTTCTCATCTGCACCCCTCTCTCATCACCAGATCATTCAAATAGAGTTTGCCTGGATGCAGTTCCTGTATTTGTTCTTTTTATGTTATTATTAACAAAAAGATGCTTTATCGGCCAATGAAATGGGGCCAACAAAATTAGAGCGAAATGCTTATTTCATATAAGCATTGAGACGAATGCATTTCAGTGACATTGGTCTTCATGTAAAAGTACTAGTTGCAAATAATCCCTTATTAAAGAACATTAAAGCAAGAAGCGCCATTTCTGGTATGCGGTGAGCGCTCAGTAGTGACTGTGTTTTGCTGCCCCTTCTAAGATATGAATATACACTTTCGGCTCCATCCGTGCACACACATACACACATACGCACATGCATGAAATTTGGACACAGTCACTGCTTTGGGCAGGTTCCCTCTCATTCCAGTTTACCTTTATTCCAGAGGCGTGGATTTTTCTCTGGCTCTGCTCGCCACACTGACCAAAGCTGGGCTATTTGTGCGAAGGGGCTGCCCTCTCGTGGAAGTCAGAAGACTTGCATGTTTAGCCAAGTGAGAAAAAGTGCAGTCCCCACCATACGTAAGAGCTCAGGAAATATTAGCTATTCCTGTTGTGGTCGTATTCATATAATGATTGACAGAGGAAGAGGAAACCATGAAGGAGACAGGGAAGGGGAAGCCACAGGAAACCCCCCAAAGAGCCTAGGACAGTGATGAGCACAGAGTAACCTCTAGTAAGTATTTGTTGCTTGATTAAAAAGATAAGCCCCCCCAAAATATAAAAAATAAAAAGATAAGCCCAGGGGCTGATGATGCAGACTCATAGATGGGGTGGGGCTGGGTGCCAGCAACCCAAGTGACCTAATTCTGCAGAGCACCGAGCACTAAGAATTCTGCTGTCTTTTGAAATGTGTCAATATTCACTTCCAGTAGTTGCTTAATCCACAGAGGGGCGAGGCTTCTCTCCATCAGCTCTTTGAGCTGCAGCATTGAAATAACCAGCGATTTTCCACTCAGAAGGAGTTAAAGGGGATAGAGATAAAATATGCATTCCTGAACAGTGCCATCTATGCCCCGGAAACCGCAATTCAACGAGGCATCAATATGCGAGGCACTCAGAGTCCAAGAAGAGGGAAATAACATACTTTGCCAGAAGGGGCAAGCCAGGGAGCTGAGAATCTAGTCAGAAGATAATGCAATTATAGGTCAGGATGGACAGGTCTCTGGCATAGTTGCCAATCTTCTTGGAAACCTTGGAAGATGGACTGCTTCTAGCTACACCTGCTCCTAATTTACTTGTCACAAACGAGAGTGGTACCTCTGCCCAGGAGAGAGGCTGTCACTGAATGGAGAGACAAGGCAGGCTGCTAGCAGGTTCTGTCTGTCTGAAACAATTCTTCAGCGCCCCCCACCACTTTCAGCTCAGACTGGAAGAGGAAAAGAATAGCAAACCTTACATAGAGGGTTTTCCTACAGAGTCACAGTAACATGTTTCTTTGAAGTGGGACCAAAAAATCCTTCTCATTTAAGTCTTGGGAACAATAGAGGAAAACTCTGTCTTAAAGCCACTCTGTGTGTTTTGGGAGCAGAAGTTTAATAAGGAATTAGGGCTTACCTGAGCTGCAAAGAGCTGGGGTGTGAGAGCAGCTGGGAGCTCATGGAAACAGCTGGAAGGGCAGCCTGAAACACCTTGGGTGGGTGTTTCTATAAAGTTTGGTGAGAAACTTCTACCCTTCTCAAGAATCCCTGGGAAATCTCCCACCACATCTGGTGCTTGCCAAGAAACCTGGAAATCGCTGTGAACCTTGTATCTGGTCTGACCCCTGTGACCTCCTGACAATAATCACTTCTCCTCACTTGCGCCTTCCAGAGCTCGGGCAAATTGCTCTCCTTAGAAAACTAAGCCTCAGCGATACAAGGAAGGGATTCTGGGAAAGGAAGTTCCACTAAGAAGTGGACGGCAGTACTGCAAAGCTGACAACTGGCAACATTCTTAGATTTCCTTCCTCATTGTGTGAGACAAGTTATTAATAAATTAATTCAATAAATATTAAGTACTTTCTATGAGTTGAATTAATGGATTGAATTAATTAATTATTGAATTAATTATTTAATTCAATAAATATTAAGTACTTTCTACATACCAGGCACTAGGTTAGATGATGGAGGCAGATGAACTATGGAGAATTGGTTCTTGCCCTGCAGCAGCTCACGTCGTACTGAAAGAGAAGACTGAGGGTACGTACAAAGCATGAGAATGCACAGAAGTTATTAAGGTTTTCACGAACAGTCCAGTTCTCCAGGCATGGGCTAGGGTGGCCCACCTCCCCCTCCAACCTCCCTCCCCCCGCCCGCCCCACCTGCTTGGAAGGTGGAGAGAGCGAATGACTTCCTTTGGTCAATGATGCATGAGCAGAAGTGAAGTGTGTAATTTGCCCGAAAAGGCTTGGGAATGACACACCTGTCATCACACCATCTTCCAGCTGCCATGGTATACTCTGGATGGAGCTCCTGTCAACCTGAGTCCCTGAGAAGCTAAGAGGAGAGTCCCCAGGCAGCCTGCAAAGGACATGGAGTGTGACCGAGGGTAAAAGCGTCACAAGCCAATGAGAGCTTGGGGGATATTTATTACCACAGCCAAACTTGCCCACGATGCTGACACATAACACACGGGTGAGCACCACTGGCAGTGTGAGGGGCGCTGGGGGAGAGGGAGGGACATTTGCGTCTGGCTCAATACACTGAGTCCTCAGTGGCCACATGCAGCTTTGATCTGGCTTACTCTCTGGAGAAGACCAAAGAGAACCCATTAGCGGAGGAGACAGAGTGGTGAACAAAACAGGCTCAGCACAACCCTCCTTTCTCCCACCGTTTTCAGCAGCACGGCCCCCTCCCCCGGCTTGGCTTCAGGTGGTGAATTGGTCCACACAGGACGGGCGAGGATCGGAGAAGAGAGAGTTCTTTAAAAAAATCATTTAAAAATGATGACCGGGGGGCGCCTGGGTGGCTCAGTGGGTTAAAGCCGCTGCCTTCAGCTCGGGTCAGGATCCCAGGGTCGTAGGATCGAGCCCCGAATCGGGCTCTCTGCTCTGCGGACAGCCTGCTTTCTCCTCTGTCTCTCTCTGCCTCTCTGCCTACTTGTCATCTCTGTCTATCAAATGAATAAATAAAATCTTAAAAAAAAAAAAAAAAGATGACCGGGAACAAGAGCAGAACTGAAAACAAGAAGGGATCAGAATAGAGACCCACGGGGATCCCAAGGATGTATGCTCAATGTTGAGACGGATCAGGAAGTAAGAGGCGGCACGGATTACTCCAGGGAGCTGATAAGCCTCGAGCTTGGTGTATCAGTAAAACCTGTTTGTTGTGGGCATGAATTAAAGCACAGAACTGCAGAACTAGCACTTTATAACAAGATGATAACAGCCAAAAATGTTTTTAAGTGTATAAGTGCTTTCATTTTCTCATCATATATGTATATTCTTTATATAAATATATATATAGATATATAAAAAGGAGACCTATTCCTATAGTGATTTATAACACTTGATTTTGGGTAATGTAATCTTTTTTTGCCATTAATCTTAGCTGAACATGCTTAGAAAGATAAAGTGATCAGGGTATATATAATACACCTCAAGTCAAACAAATAATTTGGAGATTATCCTTAAAAATAGATAATATGTATATTTATATTATGTATACCATAAATATATAAAATATATAAGATATATAAGATATATATTATGTGCACATAAAATAAATATAAAATATATAAAAATATTTTTAAAATCCTTAAAATATTCACTGTCCTCCAATGAGGTCCTTCCCTCTCCCCTGGCTAGCCACCATAACTCCCTAAGAGATGGTGACAGATGACAACACTGTGGCCCCAGCAAGCCATATTTTCTAGTAGGCACATCCTTGGGTAGTCCCCTCCCCTTAATCTGAGCTGTTCTATGATTTGATTTAGTCAGTAGAATGTGGCAGAAGAACAGAGAATACATTTTCAACTCAGACCTTAAGGCTTGACAGTTTCCACCTTTGCACTGTTGGAAGGCCTGACCATCCAGGTGAGAATTCTGGAGACCCTGCTGGAGGGCCCATGCGAAGAGGAGGAGATCCTGCTGTTCTAGGTCCCTAGCTTAGCCCAGCCTCAGCCTACCCACCAGTTGAACACAGGCCCGGGGGGGCCACTGACAGCCCACCAAAGTCTTGCTAAATTACAGAACTATGAGCAAATAAAACGACTGTTGTTTTAAGCCACTGAGTTTTTAAATGGTTTGTACATAGTAATAGATAAATTAAGCACCAATTTTACTTAAATCTTGCAGATATCCCACTTAAGATTTGTACACAGAATTTTCTCACAATCCCATTTGTTACATCATCTTCTGCTCTAAGTTATTAATCAGTCATGGTTGTCATATACAGTTATATGGGTTGTGCACTGTACCAGGGCACCCCACCATGGGTGGGCATGCTTGCCTGACCTTCACCTAAGGGAGCACATGTCTTCTAAATTGCACAAATATGTGTTATGGACTCCCAGAGCTCTGACTGAGGGTATTCAGTTGAATCAAATCAAAGGTGTTGACCTGGCCTCCAAGTGTCCTTTGCTTTTTTAATTTAATTTCAATTAGCCAACATACAGTACATCATCAGTTTCAGAGGTAGAGTTCAATAACTCATCAGTTGTATAAACACCCAGTGCTCATCACATCATGTGCCCTCCTTAATGCCCATTGCCCAGTTACCCCATCCCCCCACTTAACACCCCCCTCCTGCCACCTTCAGTTTTTTTTCCTATAGTTAAGAGTCTCTTATGGTTTGTCTCCGTATCTATTACTTCCCATTCAGTTTTCCTTCCCTTCCCCTATGATCCTCTGGCTGTTTCTTATATTCCACATATGAGTGAAACCATATGATAATTGTTTTTCTTTGATTGGCTTATTTTGCTTCCTATCTATGAGCATGGGATATTTTTCCATTTCTTTGTGTCTTCCTCAATTTCTTTCATAAGTGTTCTATAGTTTTTAAAGTACAGATCCTTTACTCCTTTCATTAGGTTTATTCCTAAGTATCTTAAGTTTTTTGGTGCAATTGTAAATGAGATTGAGTCCTTAATTTCTCTTTTTTCTGACTCATTGTTAGTGTATAGAAATGCAACTGATTTTCTATGCATTGATTTTATATCCTGCCACTTTGCTGAATTTCTGTAGAGTTCTAGCATCTTGGGGTGGAGTCTTTGGGGTTTTCCACATAAAGTATCATATCAGCTGCAAAGAGTGAGAGTTAGACTTTTTCTTTGTTGATTCAGATGCCTTTTATTTCTTTCTGTTGTCTGATTGCTGAGGCTAGCACTTCTAGTACTATGTTAAACAATAGTGGTGAGAGTGGTCATCCCTGTTGTGTTCCTGACCTTAGGGGAGAAGCTCTCAGTTTTTTCCCATTGAGAATGATAATTCACTGTGGGCTTTTCATAGATGGCTTTTATGATATTGAGGTATGATCCCTCTACCCTACATTGTGGAGAGTTTTAATCAAGAAGGGATGCTGTACTTTGTCAAATACTTTTTCTGCATCAATTGAGAGGATCATATGGCTCTTGTTCTTTCTTTTATTAATGTATTGTATCACATTGATTGATTTGCAGATGTTGAATCAACCTTGCAGCCCAGGAATAAATCCCACTTGGTCATGGTGAATAATCTTTTTAATGTACTGTTGGATCCTATTGGCTAGTATGTTTTGTGAGAATTTTTGAATCCATGTTCATCAGGGATATTGGTCTGTAATTCTTTTGGGTGGTGTCTTTGTCCAGTTTTGGGATCAAGGTAATGCTGGCCTCATAGAACGAGTCTGGAAGTTTTCCTTCTATTTCAATTTTTTGAAACAGCTTCAGAAGAATAGGAATTAATTCTTCTTTAAATGTTTGGTAGAATTCCCCTCGGAAGCCATCTGGCACTGGGCTCTTGTTTGTTGGGAGATTTTTTTATTATTGCTTCAATTTCCTTGCTGGTTATGGGTCTGTTCAGGTTTCCTATTTCTTCCTGTTTCAGTTTTGGTAGTTTATTTGTTTCCAGGAATGCATCCATTTCTTCCACATTGCCTAATTTGTTGGCAGATAGTTGTTCATAATATGTTCCTAAAATTGTTTGTATTTCCTTGGCGTTGGTTGTGATCTCTCCTCTTTCATTCATGATTTTATTAATTTGGGTCCTTTTTCTTTTCTTATTGATATGTCTGGCCAGGGGTTTATTGAGGTTGTTAATTCTTTCAAAGAACCAGTCTAAGCCTCCTTTAACTGCCTGGTGCCACCCCCCAAATTTCTTCAGCCCAGTCTCTCACTATGTGTCCCTGATCTTGGCTCCTCTGAGTTAGCCTACCTCCCATCCTGCCTTCTATTTGGCAGCAGTTCCCAAACTGGAGTGGTGCCTTCCAGGGGTGTCTACAAGTACAGTCACCAACCCTCTGTGTATTCAGGTGCCAGAACATTTTTAGTCTTATGAGCCACAGAGGATCTGATGCTTGCTCCCTGGCACATTTTTAAGGGATTCCAAGTATGTTATAGCACGAAGGCATGGCAGAGCCTTCTGTCACTCCATTTTTAGTCTCCACATGCAGAGGACTAAGCATAGGGCAGCAGGAGTTACTCTGCTTCGGGAGGGGCTGTGCTGCACTGGATAGAGGTCCGAAGGCACAGGGCACTGCATCTGAGCCACAGAAGGGTGTCTCCAGGGAAAACTCTTTTCCTCTCCATCACAGCATAACCAGAAAGTGAAATGTTCCAATGCGCTGTGGAAATGGACCAACGTGACATGGGATCCACGTTGTCAAGCTTTGTAATCTTACCCTTCATTAAATATTCAGCATGGACGATTTGATCTCTTCCTTTTCTCAGCTTCCCCCTCTTCCTCTGCATTCCCTCCTTCATTCCTCCTTTCTATTTACCTGCCTGCTGGGAAGTGCTGACTCAGGGTCTCTTGCATGTTGAGGACACAGCCAATGGGATATCTGTACACAGGATGAGTGTACAGATCATCCGCTTTGACTTGGGACTCTATGGGAAGCACAGCTGCAGCCTGGTGGGAGTGGAAAAGCAGCAACCCTGAGATCATCCGGGTTACAGCACAGTAATGGTCAGCACACCCAATTACGTGCAAGGGACATGGTTAGGTGCTCTCCTCGCTCTGTGCTGGAAGGGACGGAATGCCTGGCCATGTGCCCTCAAAGAGGTCAGTGGGCTATTCTGGAAAGCTAGCATACTAGGGAAACCCAGCATTGGCCAGGGCAGTGGGCTCAACCAGTGATTTCTGTGCTGACCATTACTAGGGCTGGCCTCAGCCTGTGATATTTACACATATCGAAGGATGAGAGGCCTGGGTGCAAAATATTCACCTGCAACAATAGTTTGGAAAGTATGCTGGAAACCACAAAATAGTCGTAGTAGTAACAATAGTTTTATAGTAATTATTAATTATATGATTTCATATTAATTGATACTTTGGACTGAGCAAATATGACATGTTAAGTGCTCCCTCTCTATTGCCTCATTTAATCATTACAACAACTCTATGAAATAGGTAATATCTACTTTCGAAGAGGAGAACACCAAAGCTCAGGGTTTAAATGGTGTTGCTAAGATGGTAGGGGGCAGATCTGTGAGCCACACCCACTTCACATGAAGCCCATGCGGGCATTCTCCTGCCACCTGCCCTGCCCACCGGGCCGTGAGCATGACGGCAGCCCCAGCAGCAGGGACGAGGCTGGCATAGGAGTAGACAGAAGCTCTAACACCCTCCTTCACACCTCCTGCCCATAGCTACCATCGCCTGGAGTTGGCATTGCTGCGGAACAAGCCCTCTGGACCCCTCTGGACCCCTCTGCTTCCCCCTGGGATTCTGCCCTTGGAATTTGAGAAATTCTGGAATGATGCAAGCTCTGACACACTGAGTCACCTCACGCCAGTTCTCTGGGGCTCTGGTCAAGCCTCAAGGCTCTTGATATCTAACATAGAGACTGCGTCTGGTCTGTGCTGAGTGGAGAACTCAGCTCCAGGTGATCCTTCCCATCTATAGCGGGACCGGTGTGGAGGGGCAGGCTGGGTGCAAGGACGCAAGCCATTCTCCCTTCCCCACCTGGATGCTTGCCCAACATTCTCCATCGTGCAAGGGAAGAGTCAGAACTGGGGTCCCTGATTTGGGATATGATGGGCATTTGTAGTGTCCTTAGAAATACTTTTTAAGAGCACAAGGTGATTTCACCCATTTCTTCTGGTGAGGCTATGAGAAAATCTAAATGAGATATAAAGGCTGTTGTTATTGGAGATGAACTTTCCAAACAGAGATGACAAGTATTTTTGTAGGGAGAACGTATTCTTTCCCCTCAACTCCCCAGCAGGAGCTCTGGAGAAAGGGGTGGCTTTGAGACTGTCTGACACAGGAAGGGAGAGTCACCAAGCTGGGCCATGCCTCCTGCCCATGTCCTGTACCTTAGTATTCATGAAATGCTCTGCTATTGATGTCACTAGAATTTTCCATCAATTTTCTTCATAAATCTGGCCCTCAGGAAGAATCCAGCAGGGAAACAGGAGCAGAGAGGAGAAGAATACATAGGAAGATAGTTTCATTCTCTTTGAGATCAACAGGTTAGATTCTTGGGACATTCTGGATATGATATAGGTCAGACTTCATTTTTTATCTAACCTTTTTCTAAATCCATGTAGAATTAGTATCCACTGGCAGAAGCTACTGAGAAAGGTCACAGTCCCTGGATTCCTTTAGGCAGAAATTCTGTGAGTGCTCATTTATTCTGAGTGCTTCAATATTGTGCCGGTGAGAAGCCAGAGTGATGGGCTGGACCTCAGAGGGTGTGACGTCACAGGTCCATGGCACTGAGGGGGGCCATAAGGCCAGCAAGCTGGGTGGTTGGGTTTGAGGACAAGTTTCTCACTCACCAATTTAGACCTTAGTGAGTCTCCTAACCGCTCCAGGCTCACCTTCCTCATCTGTGAATTGAGGACCAATAATGAATGGAAAGGATGCTTCTCTCCCAAGGATGCCACGACGGTTCAGTAAATTAACGTGTCACTGACACTGAACTCTTTGAAGATTTGACAAAACCACTAACACTTTCTCTCTTTCATACAGTAAAAACAAACAAAATGGAAACCCAGCAGAAATAAACCATGCGGGTACACACAGCCAGTGACACCCCACAGCCAGTTTCTGGGGTCTTGTCGATTTCCTCTAACACCTATCCCAGCTTAAGCAAATGCCTGGGCTACAGACTTATAGGCTGTAGCTTTCTGGATGAAGTCTGGCAGAGAACCAGGCTGTGTAGAGAAATGAAGGCAATAACCATGTGTCCTATTAGCCTGAGAAAAATCCTAGGGGGGACATCCCAGAGATCCCAGTGCACTCAGAGGATGCTCTTGGAAAAATAGTTTGTGTCTGATTCTGACTAGTCTGTTTAAATGAAAAAATGTGTTTAGCTAAGCTAAAGAACGGGTCTGCCCCATCTCTGTGGCCACCCTCCTCTCACTAAGGCTTTTGTGCAGAAAGCTGTGGTCCAGACACCTGAATCCTCCCGTCTCCACAATGGGCTGCTATCCGGTAACCGAGGCAAGGTCCCGTTACAGCTGGGTGACAAGCCTGCAGGAGGCAGACAGGGCCCAGCTTATCGAAGATCTGAGAGCCTCGGGCCAACGACTCTGGCTCTGTCCACCCTGGCCTCTCACAGGGGCCTGGCTTTTACCTCAAGCAACACAGGGGTTTTGGCTTCTAGGTGTTCTCACCCAGTAGGATTTTGCTAGGCATTCTGTACCAGAGCCAGCTTGGCCCAGGTGGAAACATACAAATCCAGACCAAATCAAATCAGACTGAGGGAGACCACTTCCAGACATGGAAAAGGAGCAGGAGAGAAAATAGCGGAGCAGGAAATGCACGGTCACGCTTTCCACATCCAGCTGGGACCTTCCGTGAAAGAGCATCGAAGGTGCTGAATCCAACGGGGCTTAGAGGCCGCCAGACCTCTTGCTTTTAAGCTCCCGGTGCCCCACCTTGTGTTTCCAGGTGGTGGATGGCACCGTGGTTGGGGCATGGAAATGTGCCCCCCAGGAGAGCTGCCCAGCCTGCCCGCCTGACCCGGCTCGCCGCCTTCTCTGGGATTCCAGAGATCCGAGGCCTCCTAGCAGGCAGATGGCGGGAGGCCTGCGTGTTGGCTCGTCTCCCCCTCCCCGGCTAGATCAAGTGGCACGGCACAGGCAGCTGGAAGGCACCCACGGGGAGAAATCCAGCACTATGCTCAGAAAGCTGCACTCCATCTTTAACTCTGGCCCGCAGCGGAAGGCGGGGGTGGCCACGAGTCCCGGCGGCGACCCGGCCAGCCCCACCGTGAGGCTGACCCGCAGCAGCTCTATGTACGTGGTCGGGGACCACGGGGAGAAGTTCAGCGAGTCCTTGAAGACATCAACAAGCACCAGCAGCATGGACAGCAGCCTGTACTGCCTGCAGCAGGAGGGGGACCGTGCGTGGCTGCTGTCGCGCCCCCAGGACTGCCTGCAGTACTTGCAGGAGCTGCTGGCCTTGCGGAAGAAGTACCTCAGCAGCCTGCACGACCTGAAGCCCAGCCGCGCCCCCCGCCTCTCCTCGCCCTCCTCTGCCGCCTCCGAGAGAGCGGAAAGGGGCCCCGGCCGGCCCACCTCCAAAGAAAGAAAGGTAAGCGCCGCTGAGACACACAGCTGCGCGGAGAGTTCTTCCGAGAGCCCCAGGTGCGCGCGGGGAACTTGGCTCGCCCCCTTTTCCCATGCGCGCGACCCTTAACTCGTCTGCACCTTCAGAGCCCCAGCTCATCCTCCCTTAGAGACTCTCCACCTCCCTCCCCTCGGCCTGGGGCAGGGTGGCCGTCCCATGCTGCTTCTCTTCCTGGGGGAGGCCCTGGGGACAGGGGTTCGCGGCGTGTGCAGGGCAGCCTGGCGACCTGGGCTTGGGGTCAGCGCACTGCGTTTGCATGTTTGCATGGCATATCTGTCATGTGCCGCCTGCCTGATGGACGGCAGGGGCAGGACGCTTGGGCGGGCCCTGAACATCCCAGGGAGACGTGCGCTCATCCCAGGGAGACGTGCGCTCTTCCCGGGAACGAGATGCTTTCTGACATGGAGGTGTTTGGCTCCAGGGGAGCCGAAAGCTGGAGGAGGGGCTCCATCTGCGGGTTAGGCCCCGGCCTCCTGGGGACTCGGGCACAGCCTCCAGACACCCTGTGACTTCACGGAGAGGGCCTGAGAGCTTTGCAGGGCCCTGGAGGCTTCAAGCCCGGGCAGTCCAAGCAGGAAATTAGCGCAAGTCCCGGCAGTTATCTCGTGGTTGCTACGCACCCCGGGTGTTTGTACACAGTATCCCTCCTTGAGCTTTCCACTAGTGCCACAGGGGAGCTGCGACAGACTCCTGTGTCCCGGAGGGGCAAGCTGAGGGGACCTGTTCTGACAGGACCTCAAATTCCTTCCAGCACTCCTTCAGTCCTCAAATCTTTTTTTTTTTTTTTTTTTTTCCCAAATGCCTGAGGTTTGAGGCTGTATGAAGTTCCCACCGATTGTTTCCCTGATGCCTGGACAGCAGACCTGTCTCTCCCACTTCTGTTTCTGCAGAGCGTGCTGTGGGCTGTGGAGGCCCCGTTAGGGTTGAATGACCCATAGGCCAGCTATCAGATCTCTAGGGCTTGGCCTCCCCTCCCTGGTTTCAGCTGTCTGCATTTTATCCCAGGTGGCAGTGGTTTAAATAACCATGTTTGTTAACCCCCAAAATGCATCAGTGTCCTCGTACCTACTCTTGGGTTCCAGAACGGACCCTGTGACAGGCCAACACTCTTCCTTCGGGGTCACCTTCCATGACAGAAGGCTGCAGGGTCTCTGGAATCCCTCTTAGTTGGATATCGTGGGGTTCTCATCTCTGGTTAGAATCCGTCCAGTTACCGCATATTCCGGAAAAAGAAAAAAAAATGCAGTTGTCTCTTTAGAAAGCCTGGCTCCCCTCCTCCCTGCACTCTTCCTAATTCAGCAGTCTGAAGGTCCTGGGAGGGCTTAGGCACAGAACAACAGTTCTGGCCCTATGGACACAATGTGTGCATTTCCTCAGGAGATGACTCTCACCTTGGTGTGACCAGAAAAAAGTTTTAAAATGGCTTTGTTGTCAGTGGGACCAAGACCTGAATTTTAATTGGGTCTTTACCAGCTGTGTACCTTTGTCATATTAACTTCGCCTCTCTGGGCCTTGGTTTCTGTAGCATAGAAATGGAAATAAGAATGAATATACCCCTTGAGGCAAAAGCAAGATCCTATCTGTGATAGGACCTGGCACGTAGTAGGTCTTTCAGGGCTTACTAACTCTGCAATGGAAGGTGTGGGAGGCTCCTTAGCCTCCGGCAGACCAGTACTCTCCTTTGTGGTTCCTAAAGAAAGAGCTGATCTTCAGGTTTCTAATAAACACTATTCCTTCCCCTGAGCCCTTGTTATGTGCTGAATTGCGTTTCCCCAGAATCACATGTTTAAGTCCTAAACCCCAGTACCTCAGAGGGTGACCTTATTTGGAACTAGGCGGATTACAGATAAAATTAGTTGATTTCGGGTATTAGGGTGGGGCCCTAATCTGACAACACCGATGTCCTATAAGAAGGGGAAACCGAGATGGACACACACACACACACACACACAACCCTAGGTGAGGTGTGGAGTTGGCTGCCACAAGCCAGGGACCTCCCAGAAACTGGGTGGGGACTGGAGCACATCTTCCCCTAATGCTTTAAAGAGAACATGGCACTGACAAGACCTTGGGTTCAGATTTCTGGCCTCCAGACTGGGACAGTAAGTTTGTGTTGCTCCAAGTGGCCCAGGGGGTGGGACTTTGTTATGGTGGCCCTAGGAAATGAGCACAGCCCTCCGCAGAATTAGCCTTTTCTTCTCTCTCCCATTAGTCTAACCATGTCTCTATTCTAGCCTTCATCATATCCTCCTGTGGCATGTTGCATATATGTCTCCTTGATGCATGGCAGCCACTTTGGTATGTGTGATCAAGCTGAAGCGGCATCTTTGTCATTTTTCTGTCCCCACAGCACAACCATCAGTCGCTTATGAATGCTTTATAAAGTCTGGTCTTTTGTGCACAGATGACAGAAGCGCTGGCCTTGGGGTAGGGAGTGAGTGGTATTCTCTGGGCACCACAGCACTGTGGAGACCTTCTCTCCCTCCCCAGGAATTGACTAGCCCCCAGCCTGGTCACAGAACTTACCTTCCCCTGTCTGTCTCTCTTTCCTGAAAAGATAATGGGTTTTAGGCTATTCTATTTAAAACTCTCAGTAAGAAATATATGTTATGCACAACTGATGAAGTATTGAACACTACCTCTGAAACTAGTGATGTACTATTGTTATGCCCAGATCACAAGACCACCACCAAAAAGACCACCGAGAGCCAGAGTTCGGAAATGCAAAAGCAAGGCTTTATTCAGGCGGGCGGGCTGCAGCTCGGACCTCGTCCTACACACCGACAGCGGAGTGCAGGAGGAGGTGCCCGCTGGAATTTTACAGAGATTATATAGGCAATTTTACATGCAAAAAGTACATAGTCACATAGTTACACGTGTAGGTGACCTTGAAAATGATTGGTGTTTGAGGTGACTTAAGCTGTGTTGTCCAAGGAGGGTTGGTCAGTTAGGAAAAACTGCTGACAGGGAGTTTTCCTTATTGGTTGTTTTTCTATCCTTTGTTAGTATATAGGGCAAAAACCCCATTGGCTCGCACTTGGTTCCTCCTTTACATATGGAGAATCACCCTCTATTGGTTCATGTCCGATTCCCTATTTGCATATGTAGTAACCATTTCTATTGGCTCTTGTCCCATCCTTTATTTGCATATGTGGGAACCGCTTTGGAATGTCTTCAGCTTAATGTAAACAGCAAAAGGGCTGCCGCCTTGAATGGCATCACTTTGGCCCTTCACTATATGTTGGCTATTTGAACTTAAATTAAAAAAAGGAAAAATGATATATTTTAGATACTAACCTAGTTTATTCAATACAACCCAAATAAAAATTCATGAGATATAGTTATTCCTATTCTTTATTTGGTACACTGATATTTTTTCAAAACACTTGATACTATTTTTTTTTTAGTTGTTTTGCATGTTGGTCATGACACACTTAATTTATTTCCCAAGCCACTCCAGGGTCCAGACTGACATTTTCTCACCCCCTGGTAAGGCATTCCAGTAGGGCCTGCTGAAATGTTAACAATGGCTAAGGAACGATACACCAGGGTGCCAAATGGTCTGGGGTCCCAGCCCCCTGGAGATGAGCAAGCCAGGATTTGTACTCATGTGGATCAGAGTGAAGACAGGCCAGAAGGGAGGCGAGCCTGGGGGTGGATGTGGGGAGGCCCTCCTGAGCCCCTGCACCGAGGGGGTCCTGGCCAGGCCCTGTGACAGTCCGCTCCTCCCTCCAAACACAAAGTCATTACGAAAATGAATGAAACACATGGTTTGCAACGTTTTGAAGTCAAAACAAAAACCCACAGCGGAGGATTTTTGTGTCAACATCGGGTATGAGCTATAGTTTGGGACTCATTGTTTAGAAGCTCCAGTGTTAGAGTTTCCAACACGGTGCAAAATTCAAGTGGCCGAAGGAGAGCATATTGGAAGTGGGTCCTGACCTGGAACATCAAGTTTCTGAACCAATAGGGCAAAGCCACCCAAGCCACCGCCCTGGGCACCTCGGGCCTTCCCGCCAGCGAAGAGGTGCCCCTCCAGTCTCCTCCTCACGCCCCAGTCTTGCTCTTCGGCCATGGCCCTGGGCCCAGCCAGTGACAATCAGCAGTTAGTCCTGACTTCTAACCATCCTCCACACACGCAGAGTACTAGCCCCAGTCCACAGAGGGGAAAACTGGGTCTCTGAGACAGGAAGCGATTTAGGGAAGGCTGTGCACCTGATGAAGAGAGAGCCAGGATTTAAACCAGGTCTGCATTGTGCCAGAGCTCGCACGCTTGCCCATGGAGCCACTGTGCCTTTCAATCAGAAAATGTAAAATATCTGTCAGATGAGGATGTGTGGCCCCTCAGGATGAGGTGAGCAGGCTACTTTATCCTGCACACCCAGGCCAGGGAGAGTCATGAGGGAGGTACGTGCTTCCTGTCCCATGTGGATTCCATGGGAGGGGAGAAGCTCTCTCATGGGGGCTGCGTGGCCTGGGCTCCCGTGTGCAGGAGAAACCCGGACCCAAAGCATTGAGCCCTCTCCTCCCCACCATCCGTGAGTCAGATTTCCCTCTGTCTTGACACTTCCCTGCACATGGCTACTTCTGACTCCATTTTTACTCTTGGTCCCTGCAGCACTGAAACCCTGAGTGTGTGTTGTCACTTTTGCGCTAGGAAGAAAGCTGGGCAGACAGTGTGAGCTCAGCTACAAGGGGGACTTCACAGTGGGGCAGACTATATCTTCAAGCCATTTCCACAGAAACACTTTCTCATTCTTCCTCACTCATCCTACGAAGTATCTGAGACGAGCCACCTACCGACAGAATAAAGCAGCCACAGAAATGGGACAACTGGGAGAGAATAAAGCAACAGAAAATCAAGGATGTGTAGATCATAATTCAGCAGCTACAGTGGAGTTTGGCTTTGTATCTCTTGGAAGCTACCATTAAGAGAGATGGATTCATATTAAAATTCAGTCTAAGAGGAAGAACTCATACCCTTTGGTTAGTGGAATTGAGATTTTTTTTCCCCCCAGCTTTACATTGCAGAATTTCTCATATGGGCCCTGGTGTAGAAACCACGAATGATGGGGCTAGGGATGCCCTCAGTAATTTTTAAGTAACAGCTCACCAATAGCTCTGTCCTCCCTGCCTCCTTCCCTCCCTTCCTCAACACGTTATTGTTGGCAGGTACAGGATGTGTGTCAGGAGCTGTTCTAAATACTGGTGAGCACGTCAAAGTCCCTGTCCTTGTGGGTGGTCACGCTTGTGGAAAAGCAAGGCAATAAACCAGTCCACACGTTTCTGGTGGTGACTTCTCAGAGCCCCTGCTGCGACAAGCTTGCCTTGCATCTTAGTGAGGGTTCAGGTGGTGGCACCTGAGTACCTAACTTCTGACCATCCCCTCTGGACCCAGCAGGGAATTCAGATGCCGGAGGCATGGATGGACCACAGCCACCTGACGATCTTTGTCCAAAGCCTCTGAAGTTGATAGAACAACTCTCTCCATGAGGGAAAAATGTCTGTGAAAAGTAGAAAGCTATCCTGTCGTGTTTCTTGCTCTTTGCCCCCCTTGTCTCAGCATTTTGGAAAGTGAATTGTTCCTTCTGCCATCTGTTTTGCGGGTCTTGTCTGGGACATGACTGGCTTCAGCCTGTGTATCCCCCCTTCTCCTAGTTCTTTGGGTAATTTCTTCCAGCGGCTGGGAGGGGCTCTGTGATATTTGACTTCTTCTATCTTTCCACTCATAAAGACTGTTTCTCTCAGCTTGGATTTTTTTTTTTTAATAATAGCTTTAATTTACATACCATGAAATTCACCTTTTAAAGTGTATTACTGAGTGGTTGTTAGTATCTTCAGAGTTGTGCAAACTATCACCAATATCTAATTCTAGAACATTTCATCACCCATTTCAGCTTTTTTTTTTTTTTGTGGTGAAATAAACATAATATTTACCATTTTCAACATGGCACTTCTAAGCCCCTTAAATTAGTGCTTTTTAGGTGTTCCCAGCTTATGGATAATGGAGTGTATCACAGTCAATGAATTCTTAAGAAATTAAATGTTTCTCTTTGGATTTTATATAAATTTTTTTAGAGAGAAATGTATAACACTGGACCCCTTTCAAATTGTTACTTGTCAGACAATAACCAGAGTTCTTTACACTAGTCTCCCATGAATTTTTCCAAATGATTGTTTACTTCATCTGAAAGACTATTAAGCCTTAGTTAATATATTTTCATATATTATATTAGTTAATAATTAACTATATTTTAATATATATATTTTTAGACTACTTTACAAAATGTATTAGTAGTATACTAGAAAATGCATCCACTAAGAGGTCAGGGAGGCTCTAAAGTACTTCATTTAGGAATCAGGAGAATGTTTTTTTATAAAAGGTCTGATTATTTCTTAAAATATGAAAGCCTTCTTAAGTAAAATAAACTTTTAAAAAATTTACCATTTTAACCATTTTTAAGGGTGCAACTCACTGACATGAAGTGCATTCACAATGGTGTATAGCCCACTACCCTCTTTTCTAGAACTTTCTTGACACCCCAAACAGAAAGTCTCCTTCCCAAACAGTAACTCCTGATTTTCCTGCTACCCCCACTCCTGGTAACCTCTGTCATGCTTTCTGTCTCTATCAATTTGCCTACTCTAGGAACCTCAGATAAATGGAATCATATAGCATTTGTCCTTCTGTGACTGGTTTCTGTCACTCAGCATGTTTCCCAGGTTCATCCATGTTGTTGCCTGTATCAGAACTTACTTCCTTCTGTAGAGCTGAACAGCTTGGGTTTTGATGGTTGGTGAAGAGGAAGAGTTCGAGACAAGGCTCACTCTGCCCAGAGTGCTTGTTAGCAGTTGGCGGCAGACACTGCCCAGTTGGCAGTTGGACCACTGCCCAGATGGCTTGAGCTGGACATTTTCTGAAGCGAGGGCTATTGGTCAGCCAACACAGGCAGAAGACAACATTATTAATTCTCTTATGGATCATCTAATTCTGAGCAGCTTGGATTTCTGATATGTCTGTCTGGATGAACTAACTGTGAAGTACACCCCACCCCTGCACCCTGTCCTACTGCACCCCAGCTAAAGAAATTCACCTGCTACAATGGTTTAAAAAGAACCAATGGAGTTCTGGAGAATGTTTGCCAAAAGTGATTGATTTTTATTTCAAGTGGTTTTATTCTGGTAATAGTTTGCTTTCAGGGTCAATTTTCTATTGAGGCCACCCAATCCTGGCTCATCATATAAGACCATGTCAACAGCAAATAGAAACTTCTTTCTCCTCTATGGCAGAAGGATCTGAATCCAATTCATATAAAAAGATTCCAAATCATTCATGTCTAATATGCATATATAACTTCATATGGGATAGAAGGCAGATTCTAGATCTGTTTTTACATCTCTGGGAATTATTTTTCAGATCTGCTGGGGAGACTGTGCAGACACAGTGATATTAAAATGCAGGTTTTCTGGAGTGTCAGTTACTGGGAGTGTCTCTGTCACTTGGCATATATCTGGTTTGCAGAGTTGAAAGGCGGGACTAATTCAATATGAGCTGCAACGAATATTCTATTTTGCTTGGCAGAGTTCTCCACAAGATGACAAACAATATGATGATGATTGATAACAAAGCATATAGTTCCAGCAGCCCCTCTCAGTCAGACCACAAGGTGGATAAATGCATTCTCCAACCTATCTTGCTGGCACATGCTGCTTGCTCAGCCTAGAAATAATACTTCTTCCTCCCCTTTTCCTCTCTACCACACCCTATTCCCCTGGCTAACTTCTTGTCTTTTAACAGAAGAGAAAGCATTTCCCTAGGAAGCCACTTCTCATATCCACAATCTAAGACAGTGGATTTCTGGCCCTCCTTGAGTCTCACCCCCCATCTCAGCACTTAGCACCCAGTACCCAGCACTGTAACTGTCTGTTCATTTATACATTCTGCTACTAGCCATGAGCTCGTTGAGTCAGAGGACTGCATCTGATTTATCTTTCTGTCTCCAAGCTCTTGCGTGGCTCCAGGCACATAGCAGACATTCAATAAACCAATAACCTGAGAAACTCCAACTGTAATTTAAGAAGGTTTATTTTATTTTATTTTATTTTTTAAGATTTTATTTATTTATATGCCAGAGAGAGAGAGAGCACAAGCAAGGGGAGTGGGAGGCAGAAGGAGAAGCAGGCTCCCCACTGAGCAGGGAGCCCTATTTGGGGCTGGACCCCAGGACCCTGGGATCATGACATAAGCCGAAGGCAGTTGCTTAACCCACTGAGCCACCCAGGTGCCCTTAAGAAGGTTTAAGAAGAAAACTTACAAAGTTTGGTGGAAAATCTGAAAGTGTAGTAGATCTGTTGTTTTCACTCAGTGGAAAATTATCTTTTATTTTTAGTGGAGTAGAATGTAGTTTGAGTATATTCATATGGAATCATACCCTAATAATTAAAATATCCAGTGTGTAATGGATCAGAGTTCACCATCAAAAAAACATTTTGGGGGATGCCTGGGTGGCTCAGTTGGTTAAGCGGCTGCCTTCGGCTCAGGTCATGATCCCAGCATCCTGGGATCGAGTCCCACATCGGGCTCCTTGCTCGGCAGGGAGCCTGCTTCTCCCTCTGCCTCTGCCTGCCTCTCTGTCTGCCTGTGCTCGCTCTCTCTCTCTCTCTCTAATAAATAAATAAAATCTTTAAAAAAAATAAAATAAAATAAAGCATTTTGGGTAAACTTAAAAAAAAACTTTTGGGTGATAAAATTATATTAGATAAAATTTATAAAACAGAGAAATATAAGAAATAAAATAACAACTTAGAATCCTACCATTTAGAGATAATTGCTATAAAATGGTTAGGTATATTCTCTTTCAATCATTTATTTCCTGTATACTTACAAATATGTAAATTAGGGTAGCCAGCTAAAACAAAAGATGCTTATTTAAATTTGAATTTAAGATTAAGTGATGGATTTTTTAGTATAATTATGTCCATGCAATATTTGGTATATATTAACACTAAAAAATTATTCATTTTTTATGTGTAATTGAAATTTAACTGCTGTCCTATACTTTTATTTCCTAGGTTTGACAACCCTAATGTATGTGTATGTATGAATTTACTAAATTTGGCTTATATCATATACTTTTTACAATCTCTTTTCGGTTAATATTATATTTTGTGGTTTCTTTCCCACCTCATTAACTAGTTTTTGAAAACTAAAGTTTTATAGACAAAATATATAACAGCTCACGCTCTTTAATTGTGAAGAATTACAAATAAATACATCCTATTCTATAAGGCATGTTTTAGTGATTCCTAAAAGTATGACTAATGGGACAAAGTTTAAAGGTCATTCAATTTTAAAGATTCTTCTACATATTGCTTTCCAGAAACATTTTATAATTTACATTTTCATCAACAGTGAGTTAAAAAGCACTTCTTACTGCATTTTATTAACACCTAGTATTGCATTAATTTAGAAAGTTCACTGATGTAATAAATTGCACTATTTTATGTACTTTTCTTTGATTATTTATTGAGCAAAGGAGGACCCTTTTAACTTATCAAACCAATGTGTACTTCCTGTTTAAGGGATTGCCCATTCAAGCCTTCTACATTTTTTGTTTGGCTCTATTAAAGATTTCTTATTTCTATGAACTCATATTAAGAATATGAGCACACTGTTTGCCATAGGTGCTGAAAATATTTTCTCCAAGTTAATGTGTATTTTAATTTTATTTGACATTTTCTGATATATAAATACTACTGATTTTTATGTAGTTAAAGATACCCATTTTTGTCTTTGATATTTCTTCCATTGCTTTTCTGCTTGGAAAGCCTTTTAGTCTCAAGGTCAGCTGGATATTTGCCATTTTTTTCTTTTTTGATAGCTCCGTTTTAAAAAAATCCAAGTCTTCTGTCTATCAGCAGTGTAATTTGACAGGAAGTGGGAAGTGAGAATCCAACTTGAATTTTCCCCAAGAAGCAAAGTTTCCCATCATTCAGTGATAAATTCATCCCTTCTCTCTGTGGATTGTGATGTTTCACTTATTGCATGTGTTGGTTTTATACTATGCTTCAAGGATATGAATTCAAATCAATTTAATCAGGTTTCTAATTGGTAAGTGTGATCAATTTTTTTCTGCTTGGTGTTTTGTTAAAGTGGAATGATCATTTAGATGACATGTAAGGAGAGGAGCTCCCAGGTGTGGGCAGAAGAAATAGTGTCCTTAAGATTAAAAAGCAGAGAGGAAAAAGACTAAGCCTGTAAACCTGTGAGTCTATGATATCTAAGATCAAAGACAGAAGCCATGTGGCTCCACTTCCAAAATGATTGTAGCGTTTAGTTATGATAGG
Organism: Taxidea taxus jeffersonii; assembly: GCA_003697995.1. Taxonomy (NCBI): domain Eukaryota; kingdom Metazoa; phylum Chordata; class Mammalia; order Carnivora; family Mustelidae; genus Taxidea; species Taxidea taxus. The sequence goes on from ML107273.1 coordinate 55,884, forward strand.
TGATGCCAAAGCTGAGTTATACTAGAGTTTATGACAAACTTCTTCCTTCTTTTTATCTCTTCGGATTGATTTTCTCAGCTCTCTTTTCTATTTCACCAATTTTTTTTTTTTTTTTTTTGGTTCAGGCAAGTGTACCATATAGCTTAAATTTCGTTGAAATTTTGTATGTAGGTATATATATGTATGTAATTAAATTCCAATGATATACCCTTTTCCAAGTTGCTGTTTCTCATAGTTTCAGTCCTTATTTCATAAACTCCCATTCTTTCTTCACAACCCACTGTTCAATTACGGGTACACACTTTCTTAGGTGTTGTAATATAAAAGGGATAAGTCAATATCACCTTGGACTTGGTCTTATATATCCTTCCCAAGGATGGCAGAGGGTGAAGAAGATGTGTTAGAGCTTTTAGGGCTTGTCCTCAAAAGCTCCCACCTTTTTTGGGTGATATTAAATTGCTTGTGGATAAATATGAGCTGTTTTGCAATAATTTCACACAATGGAATGATCCAAGGGAAAGTGGTCTCTCCAGTCCTAACTAGTTCCACATCTGGTCCTGGAAATTTACTGACATTCATATTTCCAGATATTTGTTCAAGAGTATTACCAGTACTCCATAAAAATAAGGAGCATGGAGTTCTTAATATTTGCCAAGTTAAATCCAAAAGGATACATAGGCAACATGCAAGCTGATTGGAGAATATAAACCTTAGGTAATGGCATGTATATAGCATATATTCATTCACTCAATGAATGATTACCACTCCATGCCTGACCCTGAACTAGGCACTCAGCATTCATAGGTGGAAAGGCAGTCTGCTTGCCCTGACATGGCCCATTGTCTCAAGCTGCAACCCTCAGCATCACTGTTGGAACCACACTGGTATGCTGAGTTTCCTTGGCAGAGAAACAGGTAGAATTTCAATCAGAATGTTGGGAGTTGTATATATCTCACAACCTGTCTTATATAGGCAGGGGCTGGTGGTGAGCATCTATCACGGGAGTCTTATCCGTGAGCGTTAGTTGCCAAAGCATTGCCAAAGAGGAGGTTACAGATCGCTGGTCTCGTGTGGGGCTAACGAGGAGAACACAACACACGGTAGTGGATTGTCCCTGCCAGTCAGAACACGGGCATGGACGAGATGTGCCTAGGTCTGTCTGCTGCAGTGGGGGCAGGTGACATGGGAGCTGGCCCTCCAAAGGAGGTGAGGGGATACCCAAGTAGGAAAGGTGAGAGGAGGGTAGATGTTTAGGGGTGGTCCTCTGGGCTTTGGGTGGGTTTAGAATGTCCCCCACAACCTAACCTCTGACATGATATTGCTGTTTGAACTGGAAGGTCAACTTGTAGAATCCAGACCTCTTGCAGACAAATAGTGACAGATCCTAGAAGAAAAAGAATGGATGGGAGAAACCCAGGCACCCAAACAGCAGGTGAAACCAGGCAGGATGGCCAGTGATGTGAAATGCAGGAAAATATCATAAACTGCACTGGGGCCCACAGAAATGACAATGAGAAATGTAGTGGAGTTCAGTTGGGGAAAGTGCAAAGGGAAAAGTAATTGGGGACCCAGGCCTGGTGTGAAGGGGGTGGGATAGGGAGGCTTGGAAAATGATAACCCCAAGGCCACTGAAGGTTCCATGGGAAAGGCGCAGGGGAACAGAGCCGGCAAGGCTGCTTTCAGCCCATGTGTCTCCTCCCCAGGGCTGCTGTGGGGCCCACAGAGAGGGAACATGAGCCCTATGAAACGGGGCCCCGGGCAGGTGCAATGGGAAGGCTGTCCAGAAAAGTAGTTAAAAAGTTCTGGGCTAGAAAAAAGTCAAGATTGGGAGTGAAGCAATCCTCTTCTAGCCGGAGTTCTGAGTTCAGAGAAGGAACACTGTACTGCATCCCACCCCAGGGTGTGGATGCCTGGTGTCCCTTCTTGTACAACTACTGCTTTGTAAAGTAGATTTTCCTGTAATATTGGCCTGGGGCCTAAACCCTGAGCCTCGGTTGTTGTCTCTCTCATGCTAGAGACCAAGAGAATGTGGCAGTGGAGGCAGAAAAGGCCCAGAGGAGCTGTGGGGACGCAAATTAAAAAACCAAACCTAGAATCAGCCTGGGTTTAAACCATGACTTGAAAAGGCTCAGATGTGTCGCTTAGCCTTGGGACTCAGAAAAGTCACCATAGCGCCTTCATTTGGAGACACGTGAACGTACACTTTTATAAGGTATGACTGATTTGCCAGATGGCTTGATGCTTCCCATTCTCTCCATTAAGCAGATACACTGAGAGCAGAGTACCTATAATTAGAAGCCTACCCCAAGCAAGGGTATTATTGGCAAAATGCAAAATGGCGTACGCATTAAGCACAACTCGAATAGCCAAAGATTACCAAGAAGCCAAAGAGCTGACGATAGGGGACTGTGGTCTGTTCTGACAGTGGGTCCGCACGATGGTGGATGGTGAGCCAGGCAGGGTTCCTGGGGCGGAGGGGGGTCTCTGTCTACTGCTGGGAAGTAGTCCTCAGGATACATGGAATGAAGAAAGCAATGTTTACAGCCCTATCTGGGCTCCTACCCAGCGTGAATCTTAGCAGAGGTGAATGCTGAACACGAAACCCAGGAAGCAAACAAAGCTGCCTGAAGGCAAGCTGAGGGAAGGCCTTCCCAGGAGGGGGTTTAGGTCAAGTTTGGGGACTGGGAGGGAAAGGTAGATGTTGGGGTGCACCCCTCTGGGGGGCTGCTCTACACTGTTGGTACAGGGAGAAGAGCAAAGCTTATTCATTTCCACTTATTTATGTCCCTACTTAATTCCATGAATGGTTTGGGGGAACGGACAAAGGCAGTTGGGGCAAGTAGGGGGAGCTCTCCTTTGGGATAAGACTTGGTCACACAGGTATGTATGGGTCAGCCACAGATAAAGTCACCAATGACTCATTCTCCAGACACACACACCAGGATCTATAGGCTCTTCTAGCAGAAGAAAATTTTAGAATGGGAATGTGTTGGTCAGCCCAGCAGAGACTCCAGAAATAGGACCTGGAAGAGTGGACGCTCCCAGGCTGGCTGAGGGGCTTCTCTATCAGGGTGGCTCTGAAGGCAATCTCTTCTCAGCCTCATAGAGAGGGCAACGTGTGGGAGGGAGACCCGAGTCTCAAATCCTGAAGCCTGAAGCTTTGGAGGCAAACAATATATTTAAATATTTGGGATGACCAGCAAGTATGCAGCTGAAAGAGCCTTTGTCCACTGGTTTTGATGGACAGAAAGTGCAGTGGCTAAAGTAGTCATATATGCTGATGATTTCCTTTTTAACTTGTAAGTGTGATCCTCGAAGGACAACACTTGAGGAGTTTCTGGATTTATGAGATTTTCAAGAGGCCACAGTCAAGGGTTCCTGTTAACCTAACTAACAGTTGTGGTCTCACTCATTTCTGAGCCTTTGGTAGTTAAGACACTAAAGCTGACTCTTTTCTAAATTCTTTAATAAATGAAAGCAATGGATTCAGGCTGCTCTGAGCTACTGGACAAAGATGTCATCATTTCATTTCCCAACATTCCAGCCTGTAATTTAATATTCACTTTTAATACCATCCCCCTCTAAAAATGCCCATATATGGCACAAAAACAGACACATAGATCAATGGAACAGAATAGGGACTCCAGAAATAAATCATGGTTATAAAGTCAATTAATCAAAAAGAAAAATAAAGTCAATTAATCTAAGACAAAGGAGGCAAGAATATACAATGGGGAAAGACAGTCTCTTGGATAAATGGTGCTGGGAAAAAGGGACAGCTACATGCAAAAGAATGAAACCAGACCACTTTCTAACAACACACACAAAAATGAACTCATAATGGATTTAAGACCTAAATGTGAGACCCAAAACCATCAAAATCCTAGAAGAAAGCACAGGCAGTAATTTCTCTGACATTGGCTATAGCAGCATTTTTCTAGATATGTCTCCTGAAGCAGAGAAAATAAAAGTAAAAATAAACTATTAGTACTACATCAAAATAAAAAGCTTTTACACAGTAAATGAAACCATCCACAAAATGAAAAGGCAACCTAGTGAATGGGAGAATGGGAGAAGACATTTGCCAATGAAGAGCTAATATCCAAAATGTATAAAGAACTTATACAACTCAATACCAAAAAATAAAAACTCAATTAAAAATGGACAGAGGACCTAAATAGACATTTTTCCAAAGAAGATATATAGATGGCCAACAGACACAGGAAGAGATGCTCAATTCACTCATCATTAGGGAAGTGCAAATCAAAACCGCAATTAGATATCACCTTATCCTTATCAGAATGGCTAGAATCAAAAAGACAAGAAACAACAAGTGTTGACCATGATGTAAAGAAAAAGAAACTCTTGTGCACTATTGGTGGAAATGCAAATCAGGGCAGCCGCTGTGAAAAATAGTATTGAGGTTCCTCAAAAAATTAAAAATAGAAGTACTATATGACCCAATCTATTTCCACTATTGAGTATTTGCCCAAAGAACACAAAACACTAATTTGGAAAGATATGGGCATCCTGATGTTTATTGCAGCGTTATTTACAATAACCAAATTATGGAAGAAATCTAAGTGTCCATCAACAGACAAATGGATAAGGAAGATGTGGTCACACACACACACACATACACACACAAACAGCCATAAAAAGACAATATTGTATCATTAAGAGACAACATGAGTGGACTTAGAGGGTATTATGCTAAGTGGAAAAAGTCAGACTGGGAAAGACAAATACCATATGACTCCACTCATAAGTTGAATCTAAAAAAGAAACAAAAGCAAATGAATAAACAGAAAGCAGAAGCAGACCTATAAATACAGAGAACAAACTAATGGTTGCTAGAGGGGAGGGATGGGGAGTTGGACAAAATGGGTGAAGGAGAGTGGGAGATACAGGCTTCCAGTTATGGAATGAATACATTATGAGAATAAAAGGCACAGCATATGGAATACCACCAATGATACTATAATAGTGATGTAATGGGATAGCTGGAAGGTACACCTGTGGTAAACACAGCCTACTGTATGCACTTGTCAAATCACTACACTGCACACTCGAAACTCATGTAACATGGTCTGTTCGCTCTCCTCGAATAAAGCAAAAATAAAATAAAAATGCTCACATAAAATAAAATAACTCTACAGAGATCAAACAGCCCAAGTTAACGCACATTGTCCCTTCTTATCCTCCGTGAGTTCTCTTCTCTCCCAAATTCCTCCGACCGTCTTTTTGGGCTCCCACGATGATTCTGTGCCTTTCACTGAGAGTTCTCCATGGAGGTGCACCAGGGGGCCTGAACTTCCCCTGGTGGGGGTGTTGCGAAGACTGTGGTGAGGAATGAGATCACGAAGAGGAACAGATTGGGACAGAGACTGGAAGCTGGTTAGGCACGCCACAGACTTTTTTTTTTTTTTAACTCCATATTTTATCATTCCTTATACTTCTCAAACAATCATACTAATTTTTCTTCAATTTATTCCATGACTTGAGCCCAAGTTTGGCCACTTTGGGTCCTGACAGCTCTTTCAGAGCATTTCCAATCTACCTTGTCCTTTCTTTCCTGCTGGGAGCCCCTCATTGCCTCCCGGAAGGAGCTGCACGGTTCCCTAATCGAGTGTTTACCTGCAGGGAAAACGGCCAAAGGAAGACTAAGTATTTTGCCTAAAGATCCATAACAGTCTCTGAGTGAGAAAGAGGTAGATCTTATTTACTCGTCTCTCCTTGAGGCAATTAGAAACCCACTGGCACACCGCAGGTGTGGATGGGGGCATCCACCCTCCTTCCCCAGGGCGCTCATTTAAATTCACTGTTCAAACTGCAAATTCATAACTCCACGGACATTCAGCTACAGTGACGCTGCATTCTTTTTGGCAGTGGTGGCTTGCTTGTGTGTGGGTGCTCAGAGGCTGGCTCAGGTAACTCTCTCTCCTGCCCTTTGCCTCTAGCAGAAAGCAACAGCAAAGAAATACTCCCAGTTCAGCGCCGATGTGGCCGAGGCCATGGCCTTCTTTGATTCCGTCATTGCCGAGCTGGATACAGAGAAGCGGCCCCGGGCTGCTGAGGCAGAGCCCCTGAATGAGGACGTGGACTTTGATGGTGAGCACTCGCCCAGGGTGGGGCAGGAGGTGGGTGGGGGACAGTCTCTGAAGAGGGCTGGCAGAGGAGCTCTCCGGAACCCCAACTCCCAGTAAAGGCAAACCTACACTGCCGGAGCCCCGCCTAGGGCTTGCTCTTCTCCTGGGGGTGGGGGCGGGGGGG
>RCUC01152483.1:0-29388 GCA_003697995.1 Taxidea taxus jeffersonii
TGAAAGACTTGATATGGTTAAGATGTCAATTTTTCTGAACTTGATATATAGATTCAATGCAATCCCAATCAAATCACAATGTTATTTTGTAATATCAACAAACTGATCCTACAATGTAAATGAAAAAGCAAAACACCAAAAAGACCCAACACAATACTGAAGAAAACAAAGACTGAGGACTCATACTACTAATATTTCAAGATTAGCATAAAGCTACAGTAATCAACAGTGTGACATGGGTAAAAGAATGGGCACACAGATCAGTGCAAATATCTAAATTTTAATACAGGCCCATCAAAAAAGGAAGGAAAGAATTTTTAACAAATGGTCCTAGAACAATTAGATGCTCTTTAAAAAAAAAGAGAGAGAATCTAGACACAGACTTTGTATCATAGATAAAAATTAATACAAAATGGATTATAGACCTACATGTAACACACAAAATTATAAAAAGCTTCTAGAAGATAACACAGGAGAAAAAAACAGATGACCTTGGATTTAGAAATGAGTTTTTGATTCAAAACAAAAGGTATAATCCACTAAAGAAAAAAATGATAAATTGGACTGCATTAAAACTAAAAGTTTTACATTGTAAATAACACTGTTAAGAGAATGAAAAAACAAGTCACCAACAGTGAGGAAATATTTCCAGATCACATATCTCTTTAGAACTTGTATCCAAATATTCAAAGAACTCTTAAAAACCAGCAATAAGAAAACAAACAACCTAATTAAAAAGTAGAGGAAAGATCTGAGCAGATAGCCAATTAAAAAAGATATACAGATGGCAAATAGGCATATAAAAAGATGCTCAACATCATGTATTTTCACAAATTTAAAAAATCAGATACCAACTGCCCAACTGTAAGAATACTTAAAACCCAAAATCTAAACAAAATCAATTGCTGATGAGAATGTATAGCAACAGGAACCCTCATTCATTGCTGGTGGGAATGAAAAACGCTATGGCCACTTCAGAAGATGGTTTCACAGTTTCTTACAAAGCTCAATACAGTTTCATATGCTCTGGCAAACCCGTTCCTAGGTATTTACCCAGCTGATCTGAAAACTTTAAGTTTACATAAAAACTTGTCCATCACTGTTTGTAGTAGCTTTATTTATAATCACCAACTGAAAGAAGTATGTGTGTTGTGGGGAGGAGTACTCTGCTGAGGTTACAGCTTTCCAGATATACAGGACACCCATGAGTGACACTGCCAATCTTCTCTCTCCTCTCATATTCCACTGGTTGCAGATGTGATGACTAGACTCTTGTCTTGAGGAAAAAGCCAAGAAAATGCAATGATAACTCTCCAGACATCCATGCACTGTGGGCCATTACCATCACCATCTATCTATGTACTTTTTATAGCAGAAATAATTAACCTTTATTTGTTTAAACAACTGTTTGTTGTGTTTTCTGTGAACTTACAGCCCACCGTAATCTAAACTGCCCCTGAAACAGTCACTTTTGAGGGGGAAGTGTTCCTCCCCTACTTCAAAAAGTGTTTGCTGTTGGAAATACTCATGGTACTCCCACCTCCCTGGCAAGAATGACTTGAGTTCCAGGAAGGTAAATTCCCATTTCTCCCACACACTTTTCTAACTAGAGCTGTCAGGGAAGAATTTTTTTTTCTTTTCCTTCTCTGGGTTTGAGTATGTAAGCCTGGAGCTCCCTGTTGGGAAGTCTAGCTTGGTGAGTCTGCTTGAGGGAATGAGGTCAATACCAGAGTAAAGCAAACCCACGGGGAAGAGAGACAGCTGGAGAGCAAGTGAAAGCAGAGAGGTTAAATTCCATGTTTCTCTTAGTTTGGTTCTATGAGTTAATAATAATTTCTCTTTTTAAGGCTGGTTCACACTCCATTTCTATTACTTGCAATCAAAGAGTCTAGGCCAATATAACTAATGTGCTTTAAAACTGTGAGATGAGGTATGAGGAAAGGAAGAGCACTATGAGAAAGATTAAGGGGTGAGTTAGGGAAGACTTCTAAAAAAGCAACAGGTAAGGAAACACCTAACAAGAACACAGATGCCAACCTGGAGAAGATTGCAAGGAAAGGTTTCCCACATACCTCCTTCTGGCCCACCATATCCTCAACATGAATTCAGTGTGCTCTAAACATAGGAAGGAAGGGTTTTCCTGGAAAGGGCCCCAGAGGGTATGGGCTAGAGATCTATGTGAACAGATCTTGAGATGTCTGTGGATCTACCCAGTAGAGCTGAAGGAGGAGGAGGAGAAGAGAAGAAGAACACGAAGAAGAAGAAGACGACGACGACGACAAAGATGAAGAAGAAGAAGACGAAGACGAAAAAAGATGAAGAAAAAGAAGAAGACGAAGAAGACGGCGAAGATGAAGACAAAGAAGACAAAGAAGAAGATGAAGAAGAAGAAGACGACGAAGACGACGACGACGAAGGCGAAGACGAAGAAGAAGAAGAAGGAAAAGGAGAAAAAAAGAAGGAAAGAAAGAAAAGGCAACTCCATTGAGGAATAAAATATGCTAAAATAGCTTTCCACATAGTAAAATTTCATTTGCTTGTTTGTTTTTACTTTGCTAATGATAAGGACCTGGAGCTCACTGGCTCTCCAGCCTCACACCCTAAAGACGGAAATCTGCCAAATTACACAGTATCCCATGCATGTCCCCCCACTTAGAGGGGATTTTGCGTAAAGATAAGCAACTTAAACAAGATACCAGCCCAGCTGCCTATACTAATCAACATATTCTTTATTCATAAAAATGGTCTTCCAAGGATTGTCCAATATTTAGGGAAAACCTACAGCATTAAAAAAAAAAAACACCTGCCCATAGAGAAAAAAAAGTTAACGTAAGACAGAAACAACTTTTAATGAATTCTATCTAATGTCATTGGAAAGATTCAGGTATTAATTGTATCCATACAGGAAGAACAAGCAGCTATGAAAAAAAGAAAAGAAATCAGAGAATTAAAAAAATGCAGAAGATTAAAAATATGATTGCCAAAAGTAAAAAAAAAATCCAGTGTAAGAACTAAATGATGGAATAGGTAGTATTAAAAATCAAGCAGTGATCTGGGAAACATTGTCAGGAAAATTCATCCAAACACAAACCATGGAAAATATAAGAGAAAGGAGGTACTCACATGTATGCAGAAGGTACATTATATGACTAACAGCCATTTCAGAGGAAAGAACAGAGAAAACAGGGAAGGAAATGAAATAATAAAATATCTCCCTGAGTTAAAAGAAACAATTAATGAAATTGAAAGATCCAACCCATTGTCAAGTGGTATAAACAAGAGAGACTGAGATACATCCAGATACAAACAGGAAAGGTTGTCTTAAAAAGAGGGAGGGAAACGGGCGCCTGGGTGGCTCAGCAGGTTAAAGCCTCTGCCTTCAGCTCAGCTCATGGTCTCAGGATCCTGGGATAGAGTCCCGCATCTGGCTCTCTGCTCAGCAGGGAGCCTGCTCTCTCCTCTCTCTCTGCCTGCCTCTCTGCCTACTTGTGATCTCTCTCTGTGTGTCAAATAAGTAAATAAAGTCTTTAAAAAAAAAAAAAAAAGAGGGAGGGAAAAAACAGATTGCCTATAGAGGAATGGGCTTAGTTTGGCATCACAGTTATCCATTACAATGGGTACTACAAGGTACTGAGGCAAAGGTTTCAAAGGGAAAATTAATTTGAGACTAGAATACCAAAGGATTAGTCAAGTGTGAGGGCAAAATACAGACATTTTCAAGAAAATGAGAATTCAGATATTTTATCTCCCACTTACTGTTTCTTCAAAATTATTTTAGGATACAACTCAACAAAATGAGTAAGATATTTAAGAAAAAGGAAGACATGACATCCAAAGCAATGTAACTAACACGAGAGTTCAATTAAAAACAACAAAGTCCCAGATAGTTGTGCTCTGAACACACTACATCAATGAAAATTAGAACAAGAATCCCAATTTTTCAAGGCAAAAAATTTTCCACAAAATGAGAAGTTTGCATTCATCAAATACTGCAAAGGAAATTCTGATGATCAATGTGCTGCTTCTGGTTAAAAAAAAAAAAAAAAATATATATATATATATATATATGGACATTGGGGAGGGTATGTGCTACGTGAGTGCTGTGAAGTGTGTAAACCTGGCAATTCACAGACCTGTACCCCTGGGGCTAATAATACATTATATGTTTTTTAAAAATTTTTTGGGACGCCTGGGTGGCTCAGTTGGTTAAGCAGCTGCCTTCAGCTCAGGTCATGATCCCAGCGTCCTGGGATCGAGTCCCACATTGGGCTCCTTGCTCAGCAGGGAGCCAGCTTCTCCCTCTGCCTCTGCCTGCCTCTCTGTCTGCCTGTGCTTGCTCTCTCACAAATAAGTAAATAAAATCTTTAAAAAAAAAAAAATTTTTTTTAATTAACTAGAAATTTTACACAAGTTGTAGAAGAACATTACCACCCAAATATGAAGTAAAACAAACCCGGGTATCTTAATACTTATAGTGTTAAGGGAAGAGAATCCCTTCCTTGTGTTCCATGTCACAGAATTACATTTCCTTTTTTATGAGTCTAATTGCATTACTTGGTTCTGCAATAATTATTTCCTAATTGTAACAGTAAAGATAACAATCACTAACACTTATTTAACACTTAATGTAAGTCCTCTTCTAGTTCTTTTAGATTTATTAGCCAGCTTAGTTCTTTCAAAGACAGCACAGTAGGGCTGCCTGGGTGGCTCAGTGGGTTAAAGCCTCTGCCTTTGGCTCAGGTCATGATCTCAGAGTCCAGAAATCAAGCCCCGCATCCAGGCTCTCTGATTAGCGGGAGTCTGCTTCCCTTTCTGCCTCTCTGCCAACTGCATCTCTGTCTGTCAAATAAATAAATAAAATCTTTAAAAAAAAAAAAAAAACAAAGACAGCACAGTAAAGTTAAGTAACTTGCCCAAGGTCACACATGGGTTGGTGAACACAGGCATTCTGGCTCCAGAATCCTTACTCCTTTTTTTTTTTTTTAAGATTTTATTTCTTTATTTGACAGAGAGATAGATCACAAGTAGGCAGAGAGGCAGGCAGAGAGAGAGGGGGAAGCAGGCTCCCCGCTGAGCAGAGAGCCCCATGCGATGCTGGGCTCGATCCCAGGACCTTGAGATCATGACCCCAGCTGAAGGCAGAGGCTTAACCCACTGAGCCACCCAGGCACCCCCAGAATCCTTACTCTTAAACGCTGACTATGATGCTTCTCATAATGCTCTTTAACTTACCATTTTTAGAATCAATCTATCAATCCAAAACAAAAAGGAATAGTAACAATTATAAAACACAACATAAATTATACAAAACTTACCAATAAAGAGAAAATAACCAAAGTAAGGAGAGGAAAAAGAATGTGTGTCAGCTATTTTTTTTACCTTCTTATACAGGGGTAACTTTCTGCACAGTACAATTGGATCAGAGAGAGAATGAATTTAAATTCCTCATATTTCACAGCAAGTATGATGCCTAAATTTATGGATACACAACTGCTGTCAGTAGATATTGTCTAATTTTAATTTTAAAATGTTATATATAATTTATATAGAAACTCAAAATCTAAGAACAGAAAAGTTACACGTTATACATTAAGAAATAGCAATAGAAGCAAATTATTTAGAACTATGGGAAGAATATCAGAAAAGCTAAAAACAGAAAATGAGGAGAACTAGGGAGGTGAAAGTCCATAATTTTTATTAAAATTAGCAGATATTTTATTGTTAAAAATATTATATAATACTAGTCCATAATTTTTATTAAAATTAGCAGATATTTTATTGTTAAAAATATAATACTATTAATAAAAGTTATATCCTGTAAAGAAGGGCATAAAGTGGTGAGGATACCCTTCCATTCAGGCATGGTAATACAAAATACGAATAAATGCCACCCGTTCATAAAACCAAGTGGAACAAGGATAATACATAAACGTATTACAGAATACTCATGTTCTCTACTGATTCTTTGTTTCCACACCATTATGGACTAAATGGCCCATTTTTGTCATATAAACGTCTAAGGAGGCATTCATTTCATCAGCTTTAGACAACTGTTGATCACACATACTCCAATCCTCTACTTTGTACACCACATTTAAAGAAAGACCTGTCTAAATTCACACCTCGCTGGGTTTGGCGGGGGGGGGGGGGGGGGGGGGGACGGAGTCTACCCTGGTATAGCCTTTTCGGGGTATAATTTGGCAGTCCTTATTGAAATGTAAAATACGACCACACGCTGACCTCACAAGTTCACCTCTCAGAATCTACCATACAGCAACACTCCCAAATACTCAAAGATAACTCCATACACGGACTTTCAGTTAAGCTACTACTGTTTAGAACAGAGGAAAACGAAAACCACCTAAATGCGCACTAGTTAGACGCAGAATATTTTGCTGCCTTTTAAAAAATAAAATGCATCTATACGGAGTGACGCTAAAAAGTATTGGCAACATATCGTTAATCAAGAAAAAGCAAGATACAGAATCATATATTATGTAGTCTGTGCATGAGACAGATACACGATAGGTAGATAGACACGTACTGGGCAGAAGACAGTGGAGGGAAGAAGTTTTTACCTTGAAATTTGTTTTTTGTTTTTTTACAACTAGCATATATTGTTTTGTACCTTAGGAAATCAGAGTATATCTCAATAAATTAAAAAATCTAAAAGGAGAAACACCCAAAGTCTTTGCATTGGTTCGCTCTCAGATGTAAGGAAAGAAAATCCCATACACAAGCACGTGGATGAGTGAACGGGTCAGCTTCACCGATTGGGCCATTTCTTAGGGAACGAGGGGGTAAACGGGGACGCCCAAACACTAGGGCAGAGCTCAGGAGAGAACGCGTGAGCCACAGGGCGGGTTAGGCGGCCAGGGACTCGCACCGGGAGGACGGGTGCCCCGGGGCCAGCCGGGGTTGGAGGTCACTTAAGAAACCCGGCAGCGAAGCCGACACGCCAGGGAACACGCCGGGATTCGGGCGTGTGGGAACGGGGGAGGAGGCTCAGGGAGCGACTGGGCGGGCCGGCGCGCGGGAGGCCGGTGCGGATCTAGGGACGCGTCCCGAGCCCGAGGCGCTGCGGGCGGCGACCGTTTGGCCGGCGGGGGCGGGCCAGGGGAGTTCAGGGGCAGCTTTCGAAGCCGAGGAGGCGGGCAGAGCGCGCGGGAAGCGCACAGCGGGCGCCGGCGGGCGCCCCAGGCCGAGGCTGAGGCCGCAGTCCCCGGGGCGCGCTCGGGTGGGGACGCCAGCCCCCAGTACCTTCCCAGGAGAGCTCTCCTCCGGGTTCCCGCTTCAGGAACTTGTACCAGAACGTGTCCACGCGGCCCGGCTCCGCCCTGTCCTGCGCCGCCTCCTCGGGCGCCAGCTCCACCTCCCCGAGCCACAGGCCGGGCTCCTGCAGCGCCAGCGCCCCCGCGCCCGCCGCCGTGCCCGCAGGCCTCAGGCGCACGGCCCCGCGCGGCTCCCAACGCCCCAGCTCGGGCCGCGATCCCACGACCAGCAGCTCCGGCCCGACCCCGGCCACCGCGGGCGGCACCACCACCCCGAACCGGAACCGCATGGCGGCGGGCAGCGCAGCTCCGGGTGTCGGTGCCCCGGCGGCCGGCGGACGTGGCCCGAGCGCGAAGCGGCCGCGGCGATTGGGCGGTGGCGCGGGAGGCCTGGTCGCCAGGGGCCCGGGCGCCGGCGGGAACACGTGCGAGGCTGCACCTTTTTTGGGCTGCATCACGCGGCCTAGGAGCGGGGCCTGGTCGAGCGCGGGGCCTGTGGCGGCGGGAAGCGGGCGCGGGACAAATGTCCTCTTCGCGGAGAAGGACGCTTGCCCGGGCCGGTCGCCTCTTCCCGCAGCGCGGCTCCGCGAGGAGGCTGAGGACGCGGCGGAGGTGACAAAAGGGAGTCTAAACGGGTTAGGAAAGGGAGGAAAACAGCCCAGAAACACTACGGTTTTCCTGTCATCTTTCCCAAAGACTCGAAATTATGTTTATGTGGGTCGTAAAGAAAAATGGCGTGACGGGTAGAGAGCAGCTTCCTTAACAGTGAAGTTGGGGGAAGATCCTGGCCCCGGTGTCTGGAGGGCTCAGGCCCTTAAACAGGTCCCTTAATCTGGGCCTCCAGTTCTTTATCTGAAACGAGGGTGTAAAATAATCGTCTTGAAAGACCCTGCTAACTCCGAAGTTTTCTCTGATTGGTGGAAGAGATGCCATTCAGCCCAGAGCTGATGCAGAAAAACACTGGTTACTTTTCCCTTGCCTAGTCCAATTCGATGCCTGAAATAACACATGATCGCTTTCATTTTTTCAAAAAATGTTCTATTTTTAGTATATGTAAAACGCGTTTGGAGTAAATACTTTCGAGTCCTTTTCGAGGTAAAACAATAAGGATCGTAATTCTATGATTGCAAATGTGTGATATAATCTTTTTAATGGCATAAAAATAAAAAAATCTTTAAAATTTGCTTTCAGTAAGCCAAACACTTTTGTGTCAAGAAATACAGATTTATGGCTGTTTAGTCAAAAGGAAAAACCTATTGGGGTGCCTGGGTGGCTCTGTGGGTTAATGCCTCTGCCTTCGGCTCAGGTCCTGAGGTCATGATCCGTCCTGGGATGGAGCCCCCCCCCCCCCCCCCCCCCCCCCCCCGCCCTGGGCTCTCTGCTCAGCAGGGAGCCTGCTTCCCTTCCTCTCTCTCTGCCTGCCATTCTGCTTACTTGTGATCTCTGTCTGTCAAATAAAAATCTTTAAAAAATAAAAAATAAAAGGAAAAATCTATTTACATGGGCAGGGAGAGGGCTTTTAATTTTTGTTACTGGTTTAAGATAACCATCCTTCCTGTTTACATATTTGTTATTTTTTTATTCTTTAATAAAATTTTTCTCCTGTTCTTACATTTGTATATTCACAACTTAACGACAATCTCTCATGCGAACCAGAGACACATAAAATATCTCTAGTTCACGTTTTTACCAGTATTTGAAAGCTTGTGAAAAATAGGGCGGGGGAGTCAAAATTTCATGCATTAAGAATATCATAGGTAAACAAAAAGAAATACAAAATGTAAGCCGTAAAAACTCAGTCTGTCAGTGGAACAGTTAGTAAACTAATATGCTTTACTCTTAAATATTGATATTCCATTCAGTGTTTGGTTGGTTGCTAAGCTTAAGGATAAACACAAAGAAAAATGAAGACAGTAAGCTAGCCAAACATGGCTGATTCAGTAGCAAAGCAGACGTTAAATCATGGTGGCATGTGAGTCAGCTTATTCAGATTGCTGTTAACAAAATATTCTTAGACTAATTTTAGGAAACTAAGAGTCATTTGGCCGTGCAAGGACCCTGGGAACTGACAATTCAGGACTTTATTGTATTGTTCTATGCAGCCTATGTGTACGCTTTCCAAACGGCATTTTTCCCACCAGCTCTTCCAGGGTGAGCATTGTCCATTCCGTAGATAAAATGAGGAGAAGAGGAGGAGGGGGAGAAAAGAAAGGAGCGAGGGTTGGAGGGAGGGAGAGGAGGAAGAAAGGAAAGAATGAAGGAGAAAGAGACAAAGAGGGCAATATATTTGATCAAGAGGCATTATTTCCTTTCCTTTTCTTTTTTTTTTTTTTAAAGATTTTATTTATTTATTTGACAGAGAGAGATCACAAGTAGGCAGAGGGGCAGGCAGAGAGAGAGGGGAGGAAGCAGGCTCCCTGCTGAGCAGAGAGCCCGATGCGGGACTCGATCCCAGGACCCTGAGATCATGACCTGAGCGGAAGGCAGCGGCTTAACCCACTGAGCCACCCAGGCGCCCCCTTTTCTATCATAAAGGAGTTGAGTAATTTTAACAGTCAGACGTGTCCCCTTAGTCCCTTTTAATCCCCAAACAAAATATGTAATATTTTCGGCATAGATTAAAATATAGTAGAAATATGATAGCTACATTGTACACTAAGTAAACTGCAATTGGAAAGAACAAGACCAAAAGGACATATTCCAAAGCCTCAATCATACTTCATCAGTCATTTGAACTTTTTAACCATAAAAATTATAATAGCCATTGAACCCATATTATGAACTAAGCATGTGGTTTTCAAACTCATATCGTCTCATTTAATTCTCTTACCAACCCTAAGAAGTAACTAATATAGTATCTCCATTTTTGTATGGGAGGAAAATGTGCAGAAAGTTTTCAGTAAGCAGCCCATAGCAAGGAAGGGACAGTGCTAAAAGTCATCCATTCAGCTTACAGTTAAAGATATATATAATATACATTATAAAAAATTTGATTTCTAGGAAAATCACTTACTACCTTTAAATCCCAGCATATTTAAATGAGTTATTCTCCACTAGCTCTTAATGAAAAATTAACTTCCTATAATTATTTCCTGTAACCAATTTCATCCTTAGGAGTGACGAAAGAGATAAATCTAAACTAATAGACAAGTCTATAAGGACATAAATATTTTGGTACTTTGAATGGATTTTACCTCAGGCCCCAGAAAATGGTCATTGTTATGCCTTTATACACCTATCTTGTTGACAATGGAAATACAGATTTGGAAATTCAAGGTAAAAGGGCGCCTGGGTGGCTCAGTTGGTTAAGCATCTGCTTTTGGCTCAAGTCATGATCTCACGTTCCTGGATTGAGCCCTGTGTCTTGCTCCCTGCTCAGCAGGGAGTCTACTTCTCCCTGACCCCAGTTCTGCTCTTGTGTGCTCACTCTCTCGAATAAATAAATAAAATCTTTTAAAAAAAGAGAGAGAGAGAAGAAAGAAAGAAAAGTCAAGGTGAAGAATTTTGCTGGTTATTAAACTGTGTTAATCCCAGCTTTTTTTCCTGGTTGAGTTCTCCAACTGAGATCTCTTCTTACAGTCCAAAGAATTGTGGTATTTATTAGAAGTGATTATTTATGGAATCCATTTGAGGTTAGATTCTTGATGCTATATAAAGACAAGTTGAATTTAGAGCAAGAATCAGCTCAGTAAAGAAACATAATTTTGATAATTAAAAGACCAAACTAATTTGTTGTCATTGAATTTCATTTCTATAGTGCTATCTTTTATAAAACTACAATATTTCTTGAAGAATGGGTGATAAATTCACATTTAGAGTTTCAGGATCCAATTCAAATGTAAATTCTTTCAAAGCTCCCTCAGGGAAAGCTATTATTTAGAACTATGGTAATTTTATGTTTTCTGAAGAAATCTTTCACTAGTCAGCGAGTTATCATAAATCTTCCTTTATAACATTGTATATGTATACACACACTCACTAATGCAAACCACATTTCATCCAAATAGTTCAGGGACTGTTATAAGCATTAGTTTATTACTTGTCAGAACATATGAAGAGTTAAGTGTGCCACATACACTATTTCCAATTCTATGGCTTAAAAAATAAATAAATAAATAAAAACAACAAAACCTTCCTGAAAGAATCTGATTATAGCTTAGAAAATTTGCATATTGCAGCTTACTTTTTTCTGGGTTGGAAAATTATAGGTTAAGCTACTTGAAATCCCTTCAAAGATCTGGAGCAATAGACAAATTTGACCTATACCCAGGCTTTGTCCAAAAATTCCATGATGTTTCTCAACCATTTAAAAAATCCATGCCCCTTTCTGATACATATAAAAATCTCCTCTATCTGCAGAAGATTCCAATAATTCCACCTCCCACCCCATCCCACCATACAGACAAAAACTGCATTTTTAGTGCATCACCAACAATCAGTCATGCATTTTTATGCATTTTATGCTATAGAAATACTGGTTTTTTAAAATTGACCAGAGCCAAAGGCAGTCGCTCAACAAATTGAGTCACCCAGGTGCCCCAGAAATACTGATTTTTTTAAATGGTCCAAGTATAAAATTACAGTGAAGCATATTCCTTTTCAAAAGATATTGACCTACCCCTTTCCTGGCACGCATGTACACACACACACACACACACACCGGCTGCTGTCCACTTTGTAAAACCCACACCTCCTCTCCGCACTTCTGAACTGAATGCCTCTTCTCAACAGGTTGGTTGAGCCTGGATTCTGTCAAGCAATGACCCCAACTGGCTCTTCCTAGCGGAAGTACAGGGCCAGGCCAGATAGCTGGACCTTGAGTTTAGAGACACCAGTTTAGAGCTTCCTTCAGATTGAAAAAGATCCTCTTAGGTCCAAGGTAATTTGAATGGCAGGTTAATTAACACATTTCTCAAAAAGGGTAGAAGGCTCAAAAACTCATCCCATGGGAATAAAAGAGTGGTGGCTAGAAGGGATGATTTGAAACTCCAACGGGAACTATCAAGGAGTGTGAGAAAAGGGGAAGAGGTTAGCTGAAAGCAGAGCAGGCTCATTTATACTTAAGAACTGAGACTGAGGTGGGGAAGGAGAGCAGTCCGGGGTAGAGGAGGGGCAGGAGGCAAGCCTGACAAGTAATTTTCAGGAATTTGAACACTCTGTAATTCACCCTTTGCTTACTTTTCCTAATCATTGTATGTGTTTATATCAAGCATAAAGGTATTTTAAACGTGACACTGTCTAGATGCTTATGTCCAGCCTGTGGAAAAGGAGGACAAACAGAAGTTTGGTTTGGAAACATTGCTTTACTTCAACATCAGCTGGACAAAGGTGACGATCCCAGAAGGAAAGCGAGGATTGGTGATAGCTGTAAAGGAGAAGCCTGAAATGAAATCCCATTGACCCTCGATAGTAAAGAAAGGGTAAAGCAGGAACTGTGTAAAGACCATGGGTTTCCCCTGCTAATCTCTAGTTCATACTAGAAACTCAAGGATTCCCAGAAATGCAGAATAGCTGGGATGGAGAGGTTGTACTCGTGCTTTAATTAATGGAAGTAACCACTTATTCAAAACTATCTAATTGTCCAAGCATGCACTATAGACATTGTCAAAGTATAATTTTCCAAAATGACTCTCATATAAATTAATGAGGGAACCAGCAGAACAGTAAAAATGGTTCAAAAAGAATTCCAGATCTAATATGTAGAGATTCGGAAAGACTGGTAGATTACTAGATTAGATACAAAACTGATTAATTTCCTACTGGGCAATAAAACTGTAACCTTTGGATTTATCTATTCTATCACCCAGGAATCACTTGCATTTTAGACAGATAAACATCTACAATATTGAATAAATAGCTTGGTGGGGGGGAGGGCCTAACCAATAGTAAACAGTAACATAAATCGGGCACAAATAGTCTTGCAGAGGCAGAGGTGAAATAACTCAGAGGGCACTGCTCTAACACACAAGACAGGCAGTCGCCCTTATATCTCAATTCTAGGTTTTGGATACTTTTTCTGTACAATGTATAAAAATAACAATAATAACATCCAGATTATTGAGCTCTTATCTACAATGGGCTTGGCACTGTGCTGGGTGTCAAACACATCTTATCTAATTCTGTCCACATTTCCATGACGTAATTATGATCTCCATTATCCAGAAAAAGACACAAATTGTTTGAGCATTAACTGATTTGCCTAAGGCCATACAGCTAATAAATGATGAAGACAGGAATGCCTGACTCATTAGGCTCTCCAGACAAGGACTCAGCACATGGTTGTGCACAGAAACACTAAGCTGAAGGGCTGGGGGGCTGGGGGTGGTGCTGAAATTCAACCCATGCTCCACTTGCAAAGCCCTTTGTTCTGGGTGCCATTCTCCTCCCATAAACTGTCTGCTCCCGGGCAAGCCTAGTGCCACGAGGCAAATCTACATATAGATCCTTGGGGGCCGCCATCTCTCAGGTCTAACACATTTCACTATTTCCTTCTCCTAGCAGGGAATTTTTCCAATTCTCACGAAGGCCTATATAAGCTAAAGCCCTACTCTAAGTGTAAAAAAAAAAAAAAAAAAAAAAAATTACAGTTGTTTCGATCCAGTTGGCAAACCTCAGTAAAATTATAGCTATAAACAGATTATATGCAGGAGCCTGAACAAACAGATGAATCTAACTAGATTTAGAACAGTACCCTAGACTTTATATACATTCACTATGACTACATCATCTGCCTTTGGGGTCTGCCCTGTAGGAGACTGCACTCTGCTAAGATTTTGTTATGCACGAACTTCACCAGAAACTCCACAGCCCTTCTTGTAGTGCAGGGAACTCCAAGAGATGAACGAAACAGGAAACCAAAATTCTAAAGCTTCCTTCCTTGGAAGGAGGCCAGAAACTGCTATTATGAGAGAAACAAGTTTTCTTAATCTGACTTAGCACATTTCCCTTCGATTTCAGGTAGAAATGTGACTAGAGTGAGGTATTATTATCTCTGTACCCCTACACAAAAAAGAGCTTGTAGAATTTATTAAGTCAGGGTCGGGGGTGAGGGTAGGGAGGAGTTCCTCTAGATGGAGAAATTGGAACAGCAACAGTTGTTCTCTCTGAGGGAAGTAACATAGTGGCTGCAACATCACTGGTCTGTGATCTTAGAAACCACTGGTACTCTCTATAGCAGAGACCACAAAACAGCAGACTACAACCGACAGACATACATGGGCTTCTGTTTAATTCCTTGCCAAAATATAGATATTGGAAAATTTCACAGGAATATCCAAATTTTTGTCTTCTCTTGAAAAACCAGATTAGGCAAGAAGGGGCCACAGCTTCCAAGACACAATGGGCGGAGCTGAGAAGGGACTGTCTCCCCCCCCTAGATGGGCTTGAACTTCCGACACTCCCGTTTCCACGATGCCCACATGGTCTCCCTGAAATTGGGGCCAAGTTGCTGTTTATCCTGATACTCCAAGAGTTTTTGTTTGTTAGTTTTCATGGTAGCATTAAAAAGGAAGTAGTGACGATGCGAAGATACTGGAACCTTTATTTAGGTTGAAAATGCAAAATAGTGCAGCCACTTTGGAAAACAGTTTGACAGTTCCTCCAAAGGTAAAACATAGTGTTACCATATGACCTAGCAATCCCACTCCTTCACAAGATATGGAAAACTATGTCCATTCAGAACTCTGCAAGTGAATGTACATAGCAACATTATTCCTAATAGCCAAAAATTGAAAGCAACTCAAATTTCTATCAACTGATGACTAAATCAACAAAATGTGCTATATTTGGCCATAAAAAGAAATAAAGTACTGATGTATGTTATAACATGGCTTGATTTTGAAAATGTTATGCTGAGTCAAAAGGCCAGTCACAAGAGAGCACATACTGTGTGATTCCAGTTATATGAAATGCCCTGAATAGGCAAGTCTACAGATACGGAAAGGAGATTTGTGGTTGTCTCAGGTCAGAACCTATAGGGAAGGGAATGAGGAGTGACTGATGAAGGTATGGGGTTTGGGAAAGGAAATGTTAAAAAAATTCTAAAAGTGATTATAGTGATGGTTGCACAAACCTGTGAATACACTAAAAACCATTGAATTGTACACTTTAAATAGATGACTTATATGAATAATATCTCAATAAAACTTTTCCAAAAACAGCAAGTCAACTATTAGAGCTGCTGTGGGCCTCTTGAAGTCATTTGGGTTTTGAACCCCTGGTTTTTTGTTTTGTACTTTATTTATTTCTTTGAGAGAAAGAGTGAGTGAGAAAGAGAAAGAGTGAGAGAGAGAGAGCACATGAGCAGGGGCAGAGAGAGAGAGAGAAAATACAGATTCACCTCCTGAGCAGGGAGCCCAACACAGGGCTCAATCCCAGGACCCTGGGATCATGACCTGAGCTGAAGGCAGATGCTTAACCGACTGAGCCACCCAGGTATCTCGAACCCCTGTTTTTCAAAGGAAAATACACATAAACCTGATTCCTAAGAATCTGCAAGAGGAGGATTTGCTCCCTCCAGCATACACTGAGGTACTGATTTGCAATGGTACATAGGAAGAATAATCTTTTTATTTTTTCAACTTCTTCCAAAAGTGATAACCATTTCACAAGAGACAAGCTATATATGAATACTTTTGAAGATTATTCATTTGAGAGAGAAAGAGAATGCAAGCATAGGGGGAAGGGGCAGAGAGGAAGGACAGAGTCTTAAGCAGACTCCAACCCGGATACAGAGCCCGACATGGAGATGGTCTCAGGACCCTGAGGTCACGACCTGAGTTGAAACCAAGAGTTGGTCTCTTCAACCAACTGTGCCACCCAGGCACCCCAGTATCCAAATACTTTTGAAGTATACAGCATTGGGTAGGTGGCTTGGAACTCACCAACAAATATAAAACGTGATTCTTGTTCTCAGAGAGTTCATCAGTATAGTTGCTGAAAGAAATACACATGAAAACTATTACAACACAAAAATTAATTTTTTTCAAATTTAACAATACTAAATTACTTGTCACCAAGCAGCTACAAACAACTAGCGACAGGCATCATAAAGGTTGCAAAAGGATTGAAGCACCAAGGACCTGGACAGTTTGGCTCTGGTATCAGGTCATGAAGGACTTGCAACCAGAGCTTGGAATGGACAGAAGACAAGAAAGAGTTGGGGGTGAAGGGTCACTGGTATTCCAGTACACGGGTAACCACAGCAACAAAAGCAGAGACACAAAAAATCTCAAAGCATGTTTAATGTAAAGTAATGTCAGATTAACAAAGGATACAGATCCCAGAAATTGTTTTTCCTCAGATAACTATATGACATATTCTGCACTAATCAATTTCATGTTAGACTAGTTCTGCATTCTCACTTATATGTTTCACAATTTCTATTAAAAATAATAAAGAGGGGCACCTGAGTGGCTCAGTGGGTTAAGCCTCTGCCTTCGGCTCAGGTCATGATCTCAGGGTCCTGGGATAGAGCCCCGCATTAGGCTTTCTGCTCAGCAAGAAGCCTGCTTCCCCCTGTCTTTCTGCCTGCCTCTCTGCCTACTTGTGCTCTCTCTCTCTCTCTCTCTCTGTCAAATAAATAAATAAAATCTTTAAAAATAATAATAATAGAGAAACACGCATATTATGGTAGTTCTATAATGAAGAAATGGAAAATAGAGAAAAGAAAATGTCATGGGTGCTTACTGTCCAAAGAGAGTATATCAGACTTATTAAAATCAAAAGGTGAACGATTTCATACACTTTAGTTCATTATAAAGACATGAGTTCAATTATGCTATTTTATAATAGCAAAAATTAGTATACTATAAATTGTTATAATCTATTTGCTATTACCTTTGGCAGTGAGTATGTGAGTACACCACCTGCAAGGTTACCGGGCAAACAGTATTAATCATGGCAAGGCTAATATATATTTAATAATCTCATTTAGCTATCAAACTTCCTGAAGTATGATGTTAGGTACATGAGATTGCATTTTTTAAGTAAATATCTTTGGATGCAATAACATTCTTTTTAGAAAGTGTGATTTATTATCACTTTAAGGAAAGGATAGATTTTTCAGAATCTTTAATTTCCAATAAGTGTCCGGCTCTGACATAGTCATTGCAAGGTTCATTTTCACCTGGAAAATAAAACATACTGTGGTTTAATTAAGTCTGTATGTCCCACGTGGAGGAGCAATTGATTCTATGATCTATTTAGAAATTCTTCCAAAGAATAAATGAGAATATAATTTATTTCACCAGATTAATGCCTTTAGCAGCCAATCAGTTTAATATAGTTGGTTTCCCACATTGCTCTGAGTTAGAAAATTCAAAGAGAGAACAATTGTGCTTGGAACAGCAGAGTTCTAAGAACCAGAAGGAGCTCCATGTTCCTTTGTTTGATATATGAGGAAATTGGGACGCTTATAAAAACTTGTTTTAAGTTTCTCATTTATTTGCTCTCATCTATACATCTAATTTTCTAAAACATAAAGGATTATCAGAGAGACACACTTCCTTTTGTTTCCATGTCCTTCCTCTCCACTCCATGTGGTCACCTCAAGTGTCAACGATACAGCCACCAGAACATATGTGATCCATGATTGAGAAAAGTGATTTTCCTCAAGAAAATAAATATTAGTGATATTTTAGTTTTGTGAACAATATGATTATAGAACTTTTTTAGAATATCTTCAATTAGTCTTTAAAGGTAATGGTTCCATCCATCACCAGCATTTTAAACCTACTCCCTCCCTTGAGATTTTCCAGGAAGCTGTATTGTCCTGGGTTATGTTCAAGAGCAATCTTAATATTTTTTAGAGTAGAGAAATTTATTGCACTACCTTCAAATTAACCTGTCCAAAATAGGAAGAGTGTCCTTGACACTTTGCAATAAAATAATGTATTAATTTGTATACTCAGGATTTGGAGGTATATCATTCTGATTATATGTTACTTTACCTTCCAGATGAACAACACCCTCGCTCCCAAGGACTCAGAGAAAATGGGGATTGATCTTGCTGTTCCTTATCTCCCCAGCCAGAAGACCACTTGCACACCCCCTTGACTTGACTCTCTCCTCCCCATTTCCAACCTATGAGATATTCCCCATCGTTTTCCCTTTCTCCACACTCCCTTCAAGTGGGCCTTTTGGAAAAGGCTGAAGCACTAGGTATTCAGTCAGGATTAGGTGATGCTTTGATAACAAATGCCCTCAAAATATCCGCAACTTAAAACCACCAGCATTTATGTCTTACTCATATGATGTGTCCTTCTTGGGTTGACTGAATTATCTGCCCTACATCGTACTCACTGCATGTCCTCCCACAAAAATTAACAGAAAATTATGTATAAATATCTTAACCTCCTTGCACCTAAAATAAGTTAATTCTGGTATGTCCAGAATTCTTTCTCCCTTGAGTTTCCCTGAGGGGATTAAGCTATAGTCATCCACAGTGGTAACTGCCTTGGAAAGAGTCCCTATATGATCTGCTTCTGTCCTTGTCTATTTCCCTACCTCTACTGCTCTTCTTCCTGACTAAACTATTTCATGGAACCATATTTGGCATCTGTGTAGGTCACAAGTGATTGAGTATCAGTAGTTTCATAAGTTTCAAATTAATCCCTGAACCAGAATCCTTGATTGAGGATTTGCTTCTAGGGCACGCATATAAAGTTTCACTTATTTTTTTGAATTTTGTAAAAATGAAACCACACTGCATGTTTTCTTTTGTAACTGGTCTTTTTCTCAACACTGTGGTTTTGAAACACATACATGTTGTGGTATGTAAGTATAACTTAATTATTTTGTTCATGTATAGCATATTTCATTGCCTGAATATCCTATGCTTTATAAATTTTATTGTTAATAGATAGGTGAATTATTTTCAGTATGGCACTATTATAAACATAAAGCTATCAACAGCCTAGTATGTACTTCACATTGTACATTTGCACAAATTTCGCTAGGACCTATCACTATATAAGCAGTTCTATAAAAGTAGAATTGCTAAACCATAAAGTATGTTCATATTCTATTTGTTCTTTAAATAATATTAAAAATAGGAAACAATAACCTTTACTGGATGCAATCTAGTATGTACATCTTCTGATTTGCTACTTTCTACACAGCATATCTTCAGTGTAAAAGTTTTAATTCTAGGCAGACCTGAGTTGAAAAGCAGGCTGAGGCTTTCGATTCCTCTTGAAATAACTTCTGGATTTTCTCCTTGAAGAGTGTAATCTCCTTATGTTTACCCTTTTCTTCAACCAATAAATAAATCCAACTCTTTTAGTTGTTTCTCTAGTTATTTCCATTGCTCTCTTCTGAAGTGCCTCCAAATTTTTCAGATCCAGGGTGACCATGTAACTTATTGTCCTAAGCTGATAAATTTGAGAATGAAAAGAGGTGTTAAAATAATTAACAATGTTAATTGATTTACGATAGATGTAAACTGGATTCATGCCAGTCAAACCAGAATGTACTGTTACCTTACTCATATTATACTCTATTTAATGTGCTCTCAAAGCAAATAAAGAATGTTTCTGGAGGACTGGCACATATTAAGTATTAAGGAGGCATGGTTGGCTATATGACACGTTCCCATTTATAGCCCCAGTCTCAGGGGATTTATTATGAATTTATTATGCACAAGTAACAACACATAGTGGCATTTCTAAATAGAAAGGGTAGAAAACACTGGTCTCTTAGTGGCGATGAGGTAACATCAGCTAGGTTTCAGCTGTTTTCTTTAGGGAAATTGTGATTGCCTATTTGATCTTCAGTTTGGCAACAGACACAAATCTCAATGGCAATTTAGTACAAAAAGGAGGTTTTTCTGAAGTATTAGCTGGTTGTTAAGTAACATGGAAAAATGGTAAAATTGGGAAAAGTTTACTAAATTTCCTTGTATTTACTGGCTTCAGAAAACAGCCCTCATTTAAATAGGACCTGTGTGACAACTTGTACTTGGACAATTGAAACTGTGACATTTTTCTACAAGCAGAAATATGCAAAACAAAACTATTCTAGGCATAAGAAATTTCACAGGGTTAGTATTTGTTTATACAGAACAGTCTATAATGCATCTCATTGTTTAGATACGCAAAACATCAGAATAAAAATGCAAAATATTTAGGAAAAAGTCTAATTCCTTCAAAATAATTGGATGTTCTCAAATAGTTTGGTCATAATAGAAGTGATCATTTAATGGGAGCTATGTTGTTGCAGTCACTGAGCTTCAGACTTTGGTTATATTATCTAATAAAATTTTCTTAATTAGAAATTAAGATTCCATTTTGCTGGTTAAGACACTGAAACTTAACTGGTTACTTAAATTTTTCTCTGTTACAAGCTAGCAAGTGGCTGAGTTGGTATTAAATCCAAAGCTTTTTGACTCCAAAGGCCTTATACTTTTTATAAAATATTTGGAGGTTTTTATTTTATTGCTACCTCATAAAAAGTGCTACAGTTCAAGCGATACTAACTTAATAAACACCACAATTATAGTACAGAGACGTGAGGATATTATGTTATCAAAACAATTCAAAATGATGTGAGTAGAGATTGGGGGGCCCACTTTAAAAAATAGAAGCTATACATGTATTTCTGGGGTACTTGGGTGACTCAGTTGGTTGGGCGGCTCCTCTGGCTCAGGTCATGATGCTGCAGTCCGGGGATCGAGTCCTGCATCTGGCTCCCAGCTCCATGAGGAGTCTGCTTCTCCCTCTGACCTTCTCCCCTCTCATGTTTTCTCACTCTCTCTCTCAAATAAATAAATAAAATCTTAAAAAAAAAAAAGAAAATGTATTTCTAAACTAAGAAAAAAAAAGTAATAATATTTAAACACTAAAGAGGCTGACTTAATCTAAGAAGTATAAAAATACTATTTTTTTAATGTTGAATTTCACATTCTTGGGAATCAACTTAAGCAACGTCATTTTAGGGGGAAAGTAGGTATTAATTAGTACAATAATGTAGATAATCAAGTAGGAGGACTTCAGCCCCCAAATTCACAGAGGTAAGATATTTTCTGTTTGCCTCTCAAGTCTATCCAATTTTTGCTATGAAAAAAGTACACTTTGGTAGAGAAATTTTTAAACCATCTTATACTGAGTTTGGTATTATTCTGAAGCAGAAAACTTGAAATCTTTGGAGTAATGCTCCTGTGTAACTTAACCTTTTCAAGATATACTGAAAGTAGAAGCTCTCAGAAATATTCTTTGTCATGGTTCTCATTGCCCATCATGCATAGGAATTCTTTTGTTTTCTATTTTACTCTCCCATCTAATTTCCATAAGTTCATCATTATTTTCCTCTAATCTTCTCACTCTCTGGCCTACCTTCTTTTATTATCTTGGTTTTTAACTTCTGGCAAATTCTTTTGAAATGTCTGAACCATGTGAGCTGTCTTTCTTCCTTCACAGTACATTAAAAGTGATCCTTTGTTAGAAAAAAGGTCATACTTTAAAGATCTATATGAATTATGAACTTTAGTCTTGCTGAGAATAAATACAAAGCTAATTACTGTGGTATGAGGGAAAAAGTTTTCAACTGTTGAATTACATATAAGTTCTCAAACATAATACAAGCCACATCTTCAGTGGAAAATATTAAAAATGTCAAGATAACTTTTCTACTCGCTATCTAGATGTGATTCTTTTATTGCTAGCTAAGCTAAAGATAACATAGGAAGAAAACTCTGGATAATAATTCTAACTTAGTGTCTCAAAATCAAGAATGATAGATTTCTATAAAACTTATACAACTTTGAAAAAAGATGAAAGGTAGCATTTTTCTTGATTTTTGAAGATTGTAAAATAATAAAGTAAATTTAATTGTATGGTTCTATAAGGAATATCATTTCAATGCCTGATCAGTGAAGATTTGATTCTGAATGACTTAAAGATTTGGTTAAACTATAATATCATAATGCTTGGGATTGGCAAATCCTAAAGGGAATAGTGAGTCTTTTTCAATAAAATGAAAAACTGTATCTGTTTAGTATGTATGCATGTGCTGATTAATAATATCAGAAGAAAAATAAACCATTAGATGAGTAATGAGGTCAATAATAAATAAACACCTTTCAATGTAGTTCGGCTGTGTGTGTGTGTGTGTGTGTGTGAGAGAGAGAGAGAGAGAGAGACTAATGCATCTGCGGATAGAGGAGAAAGATCCTTCTAGTCATGGAGAAAAGCAGACATGAGAAGCCCCAAATCACAAGGATGTGAATAGGACCAGTAGCTACTAGGAGATCATCTCAGGAGAAAAAATAGTGATAGGAAGATATTTAATGTCTGAAATAAACAGGTGGCTTACCGACTTATAATTATTTGTCTGGATTTGAAAACATTCACTAAGTACCAACTAGGCACATAGGCAACTTATCACAGCACCAACATTCATCAGGAATGCAGAGCTTTTCATCGCTGTTGCCAATGAAGATTAGTCTAAACTCTGCTTCTGTGTTTTAGGTGTTTGTAGCAAAAGTAAAATCTTCTGCTAGATCATGGGTTAGGAAAATAATCAATGGGACACTCACCTGCTTTTGAAAATGATGTTTGTTGGAATGCAGGAAGGTTCACCCATTTGCATATTGTCCTAATCTACTTTCACACTAACCTGGCATTGTTAAGGACATGCAGCAGAAACCAACGTGCCTCCAAGCCTGAAATGTTTACTACCTTACCCTTTCCAGAAAAGCTTGTTCACCACTGCTCTACACCAGCGCTATTCTCTGCCTCAGCACTACTGACCTTTGGGGCCACATAATTCTTTATTTTGTGGGGCTTTTCTGTGCATTGTAGGATATTTAGCAGCATCTGTGGCCTCCACCCCCTAGACACCTGCACAACACATCTGCAGTTGTGTCAACCAAAATGTCTCCAGATGTCCCCCGGGGTGTCATACCACCCATGATTGAGAACCAGGACTCAAGATAAGTGTCATTTTTCTAAATTCCCTACAAGTTTCTGACACAAATTGCTCTTTCATGTTAACTTACATAGCAACAGATAAAAAAGTCAATTTGAAGAAATTTTGATTGAAACTATACAAATAATGGAAAAGGACTAGATGCTGTTGCTTCTCCCTTTCCTACCCAATAAAATATATGTGGACTCATACACTCTGCCTTCCCTCTCTCATAGTACATGTCAGTCCTCCTGGTTAAGGCTAACTCCAACTTTGCATGATCTCAGTTCCTCTCAGCTACTCAAGGGCATGACAACAGCCCTTCCCCACGGTGCCACCAATTTCTCTTTCTTCCTGGATCAGATACATCAGTAACACTTATGCTACTATTTCTCTCATCTTGAAACAAACCATCTAAACCTCTTTCTCCATCTCCTTCTATTTACTGTTCACATTTCTTTGATACCACTTACAGTGTGTCTTCTTGAGAGATATAAATCTTCAGATTCAAAAATTATGATGGATCCCAAATGGGACAAATAAATAATGCATACCTGGATCTATCATAATGAAAACAAAGAATACCAGTGACCAAGAATTTATCTTAAAAGCAGGCAGAGGGGGAAAAAAAGGTAATATACAAAGGAATGATAACTAGACTGACAGCTGTTTTCTCATAGCAAAAATGGAAGCCAGAGAATGGATGAATACTTTTTTTTTAAAGATTTTATTTATTTATTTGACAGTCAGAGATCACAAGTAGGCAGAGAGGCAGGCAGCGGGGGGCAAGAGGGGGAAGCAGGCTTCTTGCTGAGCAGAGAGCCCAATGTGGGGCTCGATCCCAGGACCCTGAGATCATGACCTAAGCCGAAGGCAGAGGCTTAACCCACTGAACCACCCAGGTGCCCTGGATGAATACTTCTGAAGTACTTTGGGGAGTACTACTTACTCATGAGACTTCCTCCTACAGAATCCTCAGCTTCTGCCATGTTGACTCACCTGCATCATCTTTACTATAGGGGCAATGACAGTTACATGGTACTTGTACTGTCTACCTCACAGATGAATAGATGCTGATTCCCAGTCATAAGACTCATTGTGTTCTTCATTGCTCTTAACTTCCTGATTACATAACCATCTTTGCATTATTATACATATATCTCACATTAAATAAATGTGGCCATATAATTACTAATCTGTTCATTTTTAACATTTTGATGGTTTAGTATCAAAGCAAAAAGCCACTGGATAAATTAAAATGCTGTAACTAGTAAAATATTCTAGGACCAATGACATATTTGAACTATACATTGTACAAATCTACAAAATGTGAACAAATTTACTTTTTTAAAAGATTTACTTATTTATTTTTTGAGTAAGAGAGAGAGAGAGAGCAGAGGGAGGGGCAGAGGGAGAGAATCTTTCAAGCAGACTCCCCACTGAGCACAGACCCCCCCCCCCCCCCCCCCCGCCCCCCCCCCCCCCCCCCCACAACCCTCAGTTTTTTGTGTGAGATTAAGATTCTCTTTTGGTTTGCCTCCCTCCCGATCCCATCTTGTTTCCAAATTTACCTTTTAATTAAACAAGCAAGTGGTAAAAACTTTGAGTATATTAGTATTAGACCAGTCATTATTTATAATCAATATCTAAGGCAATTCGAGACAAACAGATAGGTCAATGACATGCAAATGAATAGGTTTTAGAAAATGAAATTATTTAGTAACTGTCAATTGTCAGGAGTTATGGGATTTTATGTATAAAATGTAATAACACTCATGCTTGAAAGATTTTTAAATTCTTTGATGCTTAATATCTATCTCCAGATAAATAAAAAATGTTTTTATTTTTTTATAAACATATAATGTAACCCCACCACCTTCTCCTGACATCTCTCCCCTCCACCCCCCTCAGTTTGTTTTATGACATTAAGAGTCTCTTTTGGTTTGCCTCCTTCCCAATCCCATCTTTTTTTATTTATTCTTTTCCTACCCGCTTAACCCCCACCCCCATTGCATCTCCACTTCCTCATATCAGGGAGATCATATGATAGTTGTCTTTCTC
Organism: Taxidea taxus jeffersonii; assembly: GCA_003697995.1. Lineage (NCBI taxonomy): Eukaryota > Metazoa > Chordata > Mammalia > Carnivora > Mustelidae > Taxidea > Taxidea taxus. Next base: position 25,236 of record RCUC01152483.1, read on the forward strand.
CGATTGACTTATTTCGCTAAGCATAATACCCTCTAGTTCCATCCATGTCGTCGCAAATGGCAACATTTCATTTCTTTTGATGGCTGCATACTATTCCATTGTATATATATACCACCTCTTCTTTATCCATTCATCTGTTGATGGACATCTAGGTTCTTTCCATAACTTGGCTATTGTGGACATTGCTGCTATAAACATTCGGGTGCACGTGCCCCTTCGGATCACTACGTTTGTATCTCTCCAGATAAATAAAAATATTTTTAAAGGTATTTATTTTATATAAGTAGCAAAATGGATTTTTTCTGTTTTTGTTACTTAACAAATTTCTTCATGTAATGGGACTTGTACAAACACACACGTGCACGCACGCACACACTCCCCCTTCCGCTAATTCCTTCAGTGTCTAGTCCATCCCAAACTAGAATAATCAAAGAGAGAATCTAAGGCTTTGGCAAAGAGAAAAGATTCAGAGACCCATTCAGGTTATACTATAAAAAAGCAATCTATTGGTAAGAAAATTTTTCTTTCATGAAGGTTTCTCTTTGAGAACTAAAGGAACCAAAACACTCCCACCTAGGGAACAACTAAATGGGAACAGAGGTCTCAAGATCTCTGCTGCTAACAACTGATCAACCTTCTTATTAAAGCGTACTTTTGGCAAGACAGATGTACAAGATGACTTTGTACATGTTGAACTCTGATATTTGCAGGCCATCCAGGAGACGTTAACTGGAAGAAAACTGGATCAATCACTTGGAGTTTAGAAGAGGTTTAAATTTAGGAGCTACCAAATCTGGTATACCTGAAAGTGAAAAGCAAATGGGATTATCCATTTAAATGGGCAGAATGTGGGTGACCAAGATGACCAAGGACAAAGCTCTGATGTCCGCTGGTATTAGAGAAGAGCCTTAAGATGGAGAAGGAGCATTTATTTACTTATTTGACAAATATTTGTGTGTTTGCTTTGTCTGATACACTAAGCTTGATAATAGGAAGACAAATAAGATATGGTCCGTGCACTTAAGCAGTCCAGCTGAGAGCAACCAAAACAAATACAAGGAAAAGTAGGAGGGTGTAGCAGAAGGGAAGATATAGGAGCAAGAGTTTCAAGTGTCAAGTTTGAGTAAGATAAGAACATGAAAATATCCTAATGGAATTGATAATCCAAGATGTTTTTGCTGAAAGTGATTTATTTGCCTGTGTTGAAGGGAAATCAAATTGCTCAAGGTGCTTAATGAATAAGACCTGAGCTAAGGCGGAATGAGAACCAACTGCTCTTTCAAGAGACTCAACATAAAGAGTTGGGAGATAGGATGGGATGGATGGAAGGGAGGAGGGCAGTGAAGCCCAGATGGGGGTTTCTGCTTTAACATTACATGGAGAAGATAATCATATCTCCACACTGAGGGAAACTTAGTGTAGAGATAGAATTTGAATGTACAGAGCACCGAGTGCTGTTCAATGGAGCACATGCCCACTAAGGGGTAAAAGAGAAAGATGGAATCCCAAGCACTGGTTCAGGGGACTAGCTTAGTAGGAATACGTGTTTTAAGGAGAAAAAAAAAAGTGGGGGAGAGAAATAATGATGAGTACACCTGCAGAAGAGGTTAGAATAAATATGGATAGGAAAATGCCAGGTCATCTTGCAGAGTCTTCCATTATCTGTGGCGTTAGAACCCAGTTTCCCTGCTGAGAAGGAGGAGATGGAGATGCTCCAGACACTTCAGGAACGCAGAGTGGCTGGGTGGCTCTGCATTCCTTTCAGCGTTTTGTCTAGAAAATACTTTTTTGGCCTTCACTCTTAGCAGCACCCTGATGCAGGCAATGGGAACAATGAGCTCTAAGTCCCCACACAACCTTTGATATCAGGACTTCCTAAGGTCCACCTTTAACTCCCTAAGGTGGCAACTGCAACTCCAAGAAAGCATTGAGTGAAGGTCAAAGAGAGCTGAATAACGGTAGCATGGCAATACGAATACATCCAAAAAAGAGATGCTAATTTGAGGAGGCTATGTTAGGAGGCTAATAGTCAGTAACCCAGGACTTGCATTGTTCTCAAGCTCTCAGCTCCAGTGTCTCTTATGATAATTTCTTTTAGTGTCAAAGATCTGAAGTTTGATAGGAACACACTGTTTAAAGTTCATCCCTGTACAAACATCATTCCCCCTCACTGGCTTTGCAGAAATGTTTGGTTGAGTGAGCAAGAATGGAGAGGATGTTAGAGTTAACATGAAGGGAATGGTAAATAGCCCAAGTCCATTTCCATGCCACGCTCGTTAATGGGTGACAGCGGCTGCCGAGCCTTTTCCTTTGCAGGATTAATGAATTATTGAATGTGCTTATGCGTTGTGATGTTGCAATCAGTTTTGTTTTATTTTTAATTTTGCACGTGGGTAAATTTTTAATGCAGATAAAGGCAAGGATAAATGAGGAAATTATGAGTGGTAAATCAACCTTGCCACACACAAATGAGACTCATGCTCTGAACATTTCTGTTTGTAACAACACACAGTGTCGATGATCAAATGAAAAGTAGACAAAACAAGGTCCAGGTCAAGTTTTCAAAACTCTCTTTAGGTTAACAATATTAAATTCTGTGAATTTTACATACTGGATATTTTAGTTTTTATTTTTGAGAGAGAGAGTGTGGGAAGGGAGGTAGAGGGAAAGAGAGAATCCCAAACAGATCCATGCCCAGCAGGAAGCCAGACACGGGGCTCAATCTCATGACCCTGAGATCATGACCTGAGCTGAAATCAAGAGTCTGATGATTAACCGACTGAGCCACCCAGGTACCCCTATATTGGATAATTTAAATTGAGACATATTGTGGGGTGTGCCATAGAATTCATTCTTTTTAAATGTAAAATTCACTGCTTTACAGTGTATTCACAAAATATTTTCACTATCCCCAAAACCCAATACCCATAAATAGTAACTCCCCCCACCCTTTTTTTACCTCAGTCCTTAGAAACAACTAATAAACTTTCCTTCTGTATGGATTTGCCTATTCTGGATATTTTGTGTAAATGGACTAATGCAGATTGTGGCCCCATGAGCGGCTTCTCTCACATAACACAATGATTTTAAGGTGCAACTAAGTCTTAGAATGTATTAGTAATTCATCCCTTTTTGTTGCCAAATAACATTTCATTGTATGGATATACCATATTCTGCCTCTCCCTCTCTCATTGACAGACATTTGTGTTGTTTCCCCTTTTTGGCAAATACAAATACAGCTCCCATGAACATCTATGTGCAAGTTTTTGTGTATTCATATGTTCACAATGCTCTCAGGTATAAATGCTTAGGAGTGGAATTACTAGGTGGTACAGTAGCTCTACTTTTTAACTTTCAAAAATGAAAATCTTTTTAAAAATTGAAATTAAGACAGAGTTTTACCAGTTGTGAGTGCCTACAGCATTTTCCATTCTCATCAGCAATGTATGAGTGTTCCAATTTCTTGGAACTAGCCAATGCTCATTACTTTTCTACTTTTTTTTTTTTAAGGTTTTATTTATTTATTTGTTAGAGAGAGAGTTAGAGCACAAGCAGGCAGAGTGGTAGTCAGAGGCAGAGGGAGAAGCAAGCTCCCTGCCAAGCAAGGAGCCCGATGCGGGACTCGATCCCAGGTCGCTGGGATCATGACCTGAGCTGAAGGCAGCTGCTTAACCAACTGAGCCACCCAGGCGTCCTACTTTTCTACTTTTTAATTATAGCTATCCTAGTGGGTTTGAAGAGCTATCTCATTGTGGTTTTGATTTGCATGTTCCTAATGACTAAGGATTTTTTTAAAAGATTTTATTTATTTATCTGATAGAAAGAGACACAACAAGAGAGGGAACACAAGCAGGGGGAGTGGGAGAGGGTGAAGCGGGCCTCCCACCAAGCAGGGAGCCCCATGTGGGGCTCGATCCCAGGACCCTGGGATCATGACCTGAGCCAAAGGCAGACGCTTAACAACTGAGCCACCCAGGTGCCCCATGACCAAGGATTTTTAGCAGCTTTCTATGTGCTACTGGCCATTTGTGTATCATCTTTGGAAAAGTGTCTATTGAAATCCATTCCCCGTTTTTTGTTCAGGTTGTCTTTTTAGAGCTGAGTTTTGAGTTCTTTATATATCTTTGATACTGCTGGTGTCAGATATATAACA
>RCUC01152485.1:0-38288 GCA_003697995.1 Taxidea taxus jeffersonii
CTCTTTGGGGTTCTTTGGAGGAAGCCCTCTGGGCAGGTTTGGTTGCGTTTTCGGTGATACGGGAGCCGTGTCTTCCATGGACTGGCCAGTTTTCTGTCAGGTTTTTCAGAGGTTTGCTCCACATAAACTCTTGCCTTCTGTTCTTGTCCTTTCCTTCGTATGGTCCTCTGGGACAGGAGTTTAAAAAAATGTTTTAGGCTGGCTTTCCACTGAGAGGGCTGCACTGGTCTTCAAAATGCTCAGGCAGGGGCCCCTGGCTGGCTCAGTTGGTGAAGCAATTCTTGATCTCCAGGCTGTGAGTTTAAGCTCCACACTGGGTGTGGAGCCTACTTAAAATTAAAAAGAAAAAAGTGCTCAAGCATCGTCTGCTCTCACACACTACGGAAGCCCAGGCCACCCAGAGCAGCCACTGCCCCCCTTGACTCCCACCCTCTTTATCTAGCTTCTCGATCTAATGCCAGCCCTTCTCTGGCTTGGGGATTTTCCAGGTGGGAGTCCGGCATCAGTCCATCATGTGCCTTCTTTCCTCACTTGATAGAAAACGAGAGGAACCTTCCACATTTGCCCTGGGAGTGGGGGACTTGCAGCACAGTTTCCTGCAAGTAAATTTTGACAGAAATTCTTTTCATTTTTCATGATTTGCTCCATTTATTCTCTCGGTTTGAGGCAAAGGGTTTCCAAGAGCCATGCCCCCAGCTTTCAAATTCCTACTGAAAAATTCCTTTAGGGTGGTCTATCTTGAAACCCCCTTTGGTGTCAGATCTCTATAGCGTTGGGGTCTCAGCTGAAAATTCCTTTTAACATTCTGCTACTGTCTTAATGAAAGGCATTTTCTCTGAAGATTTGGACATGCTAAGAGAAAAGAAGTAGTGAATTAAGACCGGAATCTGCTGGGGCACCAGGTGGCTCAGTAGGTTAAGTATCTGACTGTTGATTTTTGGCTCAACTCTGAGTCATGATCGCAGAGTTGTGAGATCAAGCCCCTCAAAGGGCTCTGTGCCGGTGTGACACCTGCTTGGAATTCTCTTTTTCCTTCTGTCCAGCCTCCCCTACTTCTTAAAAAAAAAAAAAAAAAAAAAAAAAAGACAGGAATTGTGGGTTTTTTTCAGACTTTATTTTTTTAAAGTAATCTCTATGCTCTACCTGAGGCTCAAATTTACAACCCCAAGATAAGAGTCCCACGCTCTGTGTACTGAACCAGCTAAGTGCCCCAGGAGTCTGTATTAAAACAACAACAAAAACAGCAACAACGTATTTCAAACTGGACCCCATGGAGTTATTGCTAATGGTGTGACAATGGAGTCAATGCTTGGGCCATCACCTGAAGTTTGCTTGAGGCAGGGCCAAATTACTCGTTTCAGATGGGATAGTCATTCATCCAACCTCATTTCCTCTAATACATCCTACTGAGAATGGCTAAAACTCAACAGGTAAAGACCCCAAAGGTGGAAGCAGCTAGGGTCTCATTATCAGATCAGATGTTATATGTGAAAGACATAAACTTTGAAGAGCTATTTAAAGGCTCGTTGTTATTATTACTTTTCTCTGGAAATCTAATTCTCTGTATGCAGCGTCAACATACAGGCCAGCCAAGTCTCTAAGTGAGTAATTCACAGATTCAAAATTAGCAGAATTCAATTAAATGAGGTTTGGCTGTGACTGTCTTTATTCTACAAAATGAATATCATGCCGGTCTGTTTAGGTGTTGCTATGGAAGTTAGCAGCCAGGCTCAGGTCAATTTATCTGTGTTATTTCTGGTAGCACTGCTTACAAAATTTAGCTTATCTGAGAAAACCCTAATCCTAGTAAGTGTTTGTCCTTGAGTCTATTATAAATTGAAGTGGGACAATACTTCAGGATAAGAAGTTATTTACATTATGTCAGATCAATCTGACACTCATTCATCATATTAAATATAATTTCTCCCAAGAAGCTTTTGGAGTGTTAAGGTGCCTTAATATAAAGCAAAATTCAGGCAGGGACCATGAGTATCTTGCCCACTGCCGTGTCTCCACGATCTAACACAGTGTTAGAACAAAGTAGATATGCAGAAATCCGTTCAATGAATGGGTTCATGTATTCAATAATATGTGACAGGCCCAGTGTTTGGTACTGGAATATAAACAGGAAAAATGAGGTTCCTGCCATCAAACAGTGTATGGTCCCTGTGGAGGAGAATGACAATTGCCATGCAGGATGGAAACACTTTGGTAGAATCTGTCAAAGTTGTGTGGGAGCAGAGGAGGGAAACGTAACCTAGTCTGGGTGAGGGCGGGCGGAAAGTGGGAGGGCTCTGAGAAAGCATCTTGAAGTGTTTGAGAACAAGTAAAACTTAGCCAGATCAGAGTAATAAAGAAGAAATTGCATATTCAAAAGGAAAGAGGCCAAAGTGTGTGTGTTTGTGTATCAGCTCTGCTCTAGGGCCCTGGAGCATGAGCGCATGCCTGCGTGTGTATGAATGTGTGACTCTATCTGTGAAACTGGTGTAAAGGACAGCTGGTGCTCATTCACTTCTGTCCCAGGGTTCCTCCAAGACCCATGGCTCTATTTCCAAATAATACATGGAGCTTAAACACTTTTTTTTTTTAAACATCTGTCTATTCTTTGTCTTGCACCCACTTCCACCCCTCTTCCCCAAATTACTTGATTGTCCTTGATGCTTAGTCTCTACCTGGCCAAGGCTCTTCCTCTTTCCTGCCTCTGTGTGGGTGTAAGCTCAGCTTCGAGCAGTACTTGGTACAAAGATCATCTTGGAGTCAGTCCCAAGGTGGTCATCCCAGAACAGTGAGACTCTCTCACATACAAATGGTGGTTTTACCCCCTGCAGTTATTTAGGTAATTGTCTTAATTTTCTATTTTTCTTTGCATTCAAAGATAAAATCTTGATATTCAAATCTTAGTGTTCTCTTTGGGAAAGTCAACCAAGGATATCATACCCCTAAAACAATGGCACATGTTGTAACAGAGGAATACGAGTTCAGAGACCTGGGCTCCAGTAAATGCAGTACCACTAATTTGCTATATAACCTTGGAAAAGTGGGTTTCTTGTGTTTAAAACAATAGATGGACAAGTACTAGATGCATCCTAAGATAGCCCCATTTAGATTGTTGTCCGGCAGAGAAAAAATATTTGGCCTTATAAGAAGGACGGGGGTGGGGGGCGCCTGGGTGGCTCAGTGGGTTAAGCCGCTGCCTTCGGCTCAGGTCATGATCTCAGGGATTGAGTCCCGCATCGGGCTCTCTGCTCAGTGGGGAGCCTGCTTCCTCCTCTCTCTCTGCTGCCTCTCTGTCTACCTGTGATCTCTCTCTCTGTTAAATAGGTGAATGAAATCTTTATAAAAAAAAAAAAAAAGAAGAAGGACGGGGGGAAGCACACTATTGATGCTATTGATACTGAACAGAAACAGTATTTTTTTTTTTAAGATTTTATTTATTTATTTGTTAGAGAGAGCGGGAGCGAGCACAGGCAGACAGAGTGGCAGGCAGAGGCAGAGGGAGAAGCAGGCTCCCTGCCGAGCAAGGAGCCCGATGTGGGACTCGATCCCAGGATGCTGGGATCATGACCTGAGCTGAAGGCAGCCGCTTAACCAACTGAGCCACCCAGGCATCCCAGAACAGAAACAGTATTAATTGCCATGTGTGTGCGCTCTCTCTCTCTCTCTCTCTCTCTCTCTCTTTCTCACTGTCTCTTTTTCACACACATAGACGCACACTTGATGGAAACATTTCAGTTAAAGGAAATCAGCTTAACAGAAACCCAGCAGTGGGTGTAAGGTTAGCATTCTCCATAAATGTTTTGTTAATTGTACAGTTGTAATTAAGTTCTGCTTGGGAAAATTGGTTCTCACGGTGCAACTTGAGAACTTCCTTCATTGCTTATTCACCTCCAAAGCTGCGGGTCTCTAACACCCTATCAGCCACCAATTTAGGTTGTTGTCCTAAGGTCCAAAGCACTACATACCACTGAGAGATGATATCATCTGCCTGACGTTAGACCAATATGTGATGGAGATTGGTGATCTTTATTTATTTTTTTTAAGAAAAAAAAGAACAATCTGTTTATATTTACATCTTGAAGACTATCTTCCCATCTAAAGGAGAGCTAATTACACTGTTTTTCTTCACGCGGGTAGTTGTTTCTGAATTTCTAGCATTGTGTGTGCGTGCATGTCTCAAATAAAGTAACAATTCCAGTTTGACCACCCCCTAATTGCAGGGATTGCTAAAAAGATTATTATGCATGTTATTGCAGGGAACTCGGCACCCTATAAAGTCAAGTGGCAGGAACTAGGGCATTTCTCAATTTACCACATTAACATCGCAATAGACCAACTCAACTCTGTAAACAGCAGGTTGGGAGCACTACCCGGAGGGTGGATTTGTAGGGTCTTCTCAAGAAGTTTTGTTGCTGTGGGAAGGTGGGAAGGTTGCAGATAATTTGTTAATTAATCTTGTTATTTAGCTCTTCTTTTATTCCTTTTTTTCTTATGAGAAAAGTGATACATGCTGCATGTACAATGTAAAAAACATTAAAGTGGGACGCCTGGGTGGCTCAGTTGGTTAAGCGGCTGCCTTCGGCTCAGGTCATGATCCCAGCGTCCTGGGATCGAGTCCCACATCGGGCTCCTTGCTCGGCGGGGAGCCTGCTTCTCCCTCTGCCTCTGCCTGCCTCTCTGTCTGCCTGTGCTCTCTCTCTCTCTCTCTCTAACTAGTAAATAAATAAATAAAATCTTAAAAAAAAAAACATTATAAAACAGCAGAAATAAAATTAACTGAAATCCAACCTCTTAGTTACAACCACTATTAACCTTTAGAAATCCTCCTTCCTAGTCTTTATACTCATGCATTTAAAAAAATAGTTATGCCTTGTTTGGCTTTTTTCCCCCCAAGTTTTATTTATTTATTTAAGAGAGAGATCTGAGGAGGGGGGGAGGCAGAGGCAGAGGGAGAAGCTGACTCCCCACTGAGCAGGGAGCCAGATGTGGGGCTGGATCCCAGGACCCCAAGATCATGACCTGAGCCAAAGGCAAAGATACTTAACCAACTGAGCCAACCAGATGCCCTTGCTTTTTACATAGTATTAGAGGCATTTTTCTCACTTAAATTGTTATGCTCAGATCGCAAGACCACCACCAAGAAGACCACCGAGAGCCAGACGTCCCGAAATGCAAAAGCAAGGCTTTATTCAGGCGGGCTGCAGCTCAGGCCTCGTCCTACACACCGACACAGCGGAGTCTAGGAGGAAGCCTCCAGCTAGAATTTTACAGGGATTATAAAGGCAATTTCGCGCGCAAAGAGTACATAGTCACATGGTTACACGTATAGGAGACCTTTAAAATGATTGGCGTTTGAGGTGACTTAAGCTATGTTGTCTGACGAGGGTTGGTCAGTTCGGAAAACTGCTGGCAGGGAGTTTTCCTTACTGGTTGTTTTTCTATCCTTTGTTAGCATATAGAGCAATAACTCCTATTGGCTCATATCCGATCCCTCACTTGCATATGGAGGAACCACTTCTATTGGATCATGTCCAATCCCTTATTTGCATATGGAGGAACCACTTTGGGATGTTCTCAGCTTAATATAAACAACAAAATGGCTGCCGCCTCTAAATGGCGTCACTTTAGCCCTTCAAAATGAATCATTTATAACCTAGTGTCTTATTTATGGAATTTGCCTTAGCACACCTCTATCATTAGATTTTAAGCCTCAGTTTTTCACTTGCATAAAAGTGCTGCAATGATCATCTCAATTTCAAAATATTTACACATGTTTTGGATTACTTCCTTAGTATAAGTTATTAAAGGTGGAATTACAGGGTCAAAAATTAGAACATTTTAAAGCTTCTTTAAATACATTGCAAAATTGCTATTCAGAAAAGTTATATTAATTTTTATTCTTGCTGCCAACGATATGTGAAAGGACCCATTTCACCACAATGTTATCAGTTGGGGGGCATTCATATTTCAATACATTTTTGCTAAATCAGTAGTAAGCAAAATATCACATATTTGTAGTTTGATTTCTCAGTTATTTGATTTCAGTGAAGTTGATCATTTTACCAAATGTTTATCATCCAACTGTGTGTTCTTTGGAACAAGAACCATTCTTGTTCTTTGTCCATTGTCTACTGAGAATTTGGAGGGATTCGTTTTACTTGTTTGTATGAGCTTACTTAATCCTTCGTCTGTAAGGTTGCAGTTTTCCTCTCAAAAGATTAGCTTGTATTTCAAACCTACACTTATCTTTTTGAAGTTCAGAGGCTTAAATGTTTGAGGCAGTTCAACTTCTCCCTCTTTTTTTTAAGTGATTTTATTTATTTATTTGAGAGAAAGAGAGAGCACACAAGCGGGAGGAAGGAGAGGGACAAGTATAATCCCACTGAGCTCAGAGCTGAACGTGGGGCTCCATGCCATGACCCGGAGATCCCCAACCCCAGCAGAAACCAAGTCTGATGCCCAACCGACTGAGCCATCCAGGCACCCCACACTTCAACTTTTTTTTTTTTAATTTTATTTTATTTTATTTATTTGTCAGAGAGAGAGGGAGAGAGGGCTAGCGAGCACAGGCAGACAAAGTGGCAGGCAGAGGCAGAGGAAGAAGCAGGCTCCCTGCCGAGCAAGGAGCCGGATGTGGGACTCGATCCCAGGACGCTGGGATCATGACCTGAGCCAAAGGCAGCTGCTTAACCAACTGAGCCACCCAGGCGTCCCCACACTTCAACTTTTCAATCTTTTGTTTACTTTTCTTTTTGAACTTAGAAAGTTATCTCCAGTCTAGAGATTTAATAAAGTTTTCCTTCTTTTTTATTGTATATACATATAGTATGTTAAATGCAAAGCACATATATACCCCAAAGCCTGGTATATATCCATCAGCTCAAGGAAAGCAAAAGTAACTGTTCATTAAAGTTAAAGCTGGCCTCTGTTCGGCACCCATGACGGTCCCTGAGCTGCTGACCAGGAAGGGTAGAGGTGTGTGGGAGGAGGCTGACCAAGGATCCTTCTGACTGGAAAAATGGACTTTCACACTCATCTGGAGACCTCTTCATGTTCTTCATTCTCTTCTTTTTCTGAATCTCTAGAAGAAATGTGTCACAACCGTGGACTCAAGGAATGAGGACTTGAGACCTTTCCTATGGCTGACAGATAGCTGTGGGTTGCAGAACATACAGTTCCTCATTTTCAGAAGAAACTGAGGGAAATGAAAGAGTTAGAGAACTGGAGGAGAGCTGAGTGGGAGTGCCCAGGAGTTTCCGAGCCTTCCTGTGAGGAACAGAGGCGGGTAGGCAAATGTGGAACTAGAGTCCCAGGGCACTGAGGGAGAGCTATGCAGAGAGGTGAAGCCTGAGTAGGAGGAAGTTGGGAGGTCCTATTTTGCCCAAGAAATATCAGAATTAGATTAGCATTCATCAATTTGAAATTCAGTGTGAGAAAGGCAGATACTTTATGTCATAAATTTTTTTTTAAGGTTTTATTTTTTTTAAGATTTTATTTATTTGACAGAGAATGATCACAGGTAGGCAGAGAGGCAGGCAGAGAGAGAGGAGGAAGCAGACTCCCTGCTAAGCAGAGATGCGGGGCTCGATCCCAGGACCCTGAGATCATGACCCGAGCCGAAGGCAGAGGCTTTAACCCACTGAGCCACCCAGGTGCCCCTGTCATAAAATATTAACCTACACTGTAGACCTACTTATTTTCTTCTTACTATTGTAGATTATTTAAATATTTGTATTGGTTAGCAGTTCAGCAAGCACATTTATTTTTTAGTTGAAATTATAATATACATCTTCATAATCATTTCCACTTGCAAAAAGCCTAAGTGACTAGTCGAACAGCCAGTAACTAGAGTATATTCTTTAGCCTGTCTGACCTGCAAGCATAGTGACTAAGAGGAACTACTTGGTTTGTAAAGAGCTGGCTTGGGGTGTCTGGCTGGGTGTTAGAGGAGCATGTGACTCTTGATCTGGGAATCATGAGTTCAAGCCCCACATTGGGTGTAGAGATTACTTAAATAACTAAAACTTAAAAAAAAAAAAAAAGAACTGGCTTGGGAGGGGCACCTGGCTGGCTCAGTTGGTAGAGTATGTGACTCTTGACCTCAGAGTCATGAGTTCAAGCCGCACATTGGACATAGAGACTATTTAAAATTTAAAAAAAAAATGTTTTTAAACTGGCTTGGGGGCACCTGGGTGGCTCAGTCAGTTAAGTGGCCTACTCTTTTTTTTTTAATTTTTAAATATTTTATGTATTTATTTGTCAGAAAGAGAGAGCACAAGCAGGGGGAGAGTCAGGCGGAGGGAGAAGGAGAAGCAAACTCCCGGCTGAGTAAGGAGCCTGAGGTGGGACTCAATCCTAGGACCTCAGGATCATGACCTGAGTTGAAGGCAGGTTTTTTTTTTTTTTAAGATTTTATTTATTTATTTGACAGACAGAGATCACAAGTAGGCAGAGAGGCAGGCAGAGAGAGAGAGAGAGAGAGAAGGAAGCAGGCACCCCGCTAAGTGGAGAGCCGGATTCGGGGCTCGATCCCAGGACACTGGGATCATGACCTGAGCCAAAGGCAGAGGCTTTAACCCACTGAGCCACCCAGGTGCCCCTGAAGGCAGGTATTTAACCAAATGAGCCACCTAAGCATCCCTGGCCTACTCTTGATCTTGGCCCAGGTCATGATTTCTAGGTCCTGGAATGGAGCCCCATGTTGGGTTCCATGCTCAGTGGGAAGTCTGCTCAAAGATTCTCTCTCCCTCTCCTTCTGCCCCTCCCCCTGCTCATGCATGGGCTCTCCCTCAAATAAATAAAATCTTTAAAAAAAGATTATTAATTAAGAAAAGATTACTTATTTATTTGACAGAGAGAGAGACACAGAATAAGTGGTGGAATGGCAGGCAGGGGCAGAGGGAGAGGAAGAAGCTGGCTCCTGGCTGAGGAGGGAGCCTGGCGATGCAGGGCTTGATCACAGGATCCTGAGATCATGACTTGAGCTGAAGGCAGAGGCTTAACTGACTAAGCCACCAAGGTGCCCCTAAATCTTAAAAACAAAAAACAAACAAACAACAACAGCAAAACTGGCTTGGTAAACCCAGCCTTATAAAGTGACTGTGTATTTCAAAAATCAACATTTGTGTCCTGTTTCAGCACATTTGTCAGGGGTCCCTATGTAATGTGGGATCTACTTCTGTGTCTCCAAGGCATCTTGGAAAAAACACCTACCTCTTGACATGCCAGTTTCTTGCTGTAAAATGTGGGCTTTCACTAAATTTCTAGTGAATTCCTAGTGACTCCCAGATCAAAAAAGTGGGATTTTAAAAATCTTGCAATTAAGGGAAAATGAACAAGAATTGCTTTTCTTGCTGCTCTTTTGTAGCCACATGAAAGAAACATTTCAGGAGAGTTATAGGAAGCAGCTCAGAACTATCTAGCTGATTAGGAATATAGAAAGACAGACTAATATTATTCCTTTATGTGACTCTAATCACCTAAGCTATATGACTAGACTGTCTCTGATTTTATTTATTTATTTAATTAATTAATTAAAAAAATATTTTATTTATCTGACAGAGAGAGATCACAAGTAGGCAGAGAGAAGAGGAAGCAGGCTCCCCACTGAGCAGAGAGCCCGATGGGAGGCTTGATCCCAGGACTCTTGGATCATGACCTGAGCCAAAGGCAGACGCTTTAACCTACTGAGCCACCTAGGCACCGCATAGACTATCTCTGTTTTTAAAAAGGTGTTTCTTTTTTTAAAATATTTTAATTTTTCTCTGTTTTGTCTTCTTCCTAACCTTAGTATAAAAGAAATATCTACCCTAGTCAATTAACTTGAGAGATTTTAATAGAGAATTAAAACATTAGACAGTATAGAACCATACATCTCTCAACACGTGAGAACACCTTGCCACAAAATCCTTACTCGGCCAATAACTAGGCCATGACTGAGGCACTACTGTCACCTGGTGGCATATCATCTAATTACAGGAAAAATGTCAAAGGAAAGCCAAATTTTTTTTTAAAAAGATTTTATTTATTTATTTGACAGACTGAGATCACAAGTAGGCAGAGAGGCAGGCAGAGAGCAAGGAGGAAACAGGCTCCCTGCTGAGCAGGGAGCCTGATTCGGGGCTCGATCCCAGGACCCTGGGATCATGACCTGAGCCGAAGGCAGAGGCTTTAACCCACTGAGCCACCCAGGAAAGCCAATTTTTGAATAAGTGAAATTAAAAAGTAGCAACAAATGTTAAAGTTTTTAACTATAGCCTCTGAAATTTATATTTAATAAGGCAACCATGGTGCATCTGGGTGGCTCAGTTAGTTAAGTGTCCGACTCCTGATTTCAGCTCAGGTCTTGATCTCGGTCGTGAGTTTGAGCCCTGTGTTAGGTTCCACACTGGGCATGGAGTCTACTTAAAAAATAAATAAATAAGGCAGTCACTAGATAAATAAAGACATTATATGTATTAGTGACCAGGTCAGTTCCATTGAACCTAAAGTCATACATCATTGACTCTTAAATTTTTGTATCTATGCCTGGGGGAGGAAAAATCCACTTTTTTCAGTTGTTCCAGGAGCATTCATTTATTATTCTTTATTTTACTTCTTAAAAACACTTTTAAAATTTAAATTCAATTAATTAACATATAATGTATTATTTGTTTCAGGGGGACAGGTCTGTGATTCGTCAGTCTTATATAATACCCGGTGCTCATCACATCATGTGCCTTCTTAATGTCCATCACTCAGTTACCCCATCCCTTCACCCCCCTCCCCTCTGGCAACCCTCAGTTTGTTTCCTATGATTAAGAGTCTCTTAAAAAGAAAAAGAGTCTCTTATGGTTTGTCTCCATCTCTTGTTTCATCTTGTTTTATTTCTCCTCTCTTCCCCTGTGATCCTGTTTTGTTTCTTAAATTCCACATATCAGGGGCACCTGGGTGGTTCAGTGGGTTAAGCCTCTGCCTTCAGCTCAGGTCATGATCTCAGGGTCCTGGGATCAAGCTCCACATCGGGCTCCCTGCTCAGCTGGGAGCCTCCCCCCTCTCTCTGCCTGTCTCTCTGCCTACTTGTGATCTCTCTCTCTCTCTCTCTATGTCAAATAAATAAATATTTTTTTAAAATTCCACATATCAGTGAGACCATATGATAATTGTCTTTCTCTGATTTCACTTAGCATAAAATCCTCTAGTTCTATCCACATTGCTGCAAATAACCAGATTTCTTTTTTTTTTTTTTTTGGATGGATGAGTAATATTCCATTGTATATATATATACTACATCTTCTTTATCCATTCATCTCTCTGTAGATGGACATCTGGGGTCTTTCCATAGTTTGCTTATTGTGGACATGGCTGCTATAAACATTGGGGTGCACGTGCCCTTTCGGGTCATTACATTTATATCTTCAGGGTAAATACCTAGTAATGCAATTGCTGGGTCATAGGGTAGCTCTATTTTCAACTTTTTGAGGAACATCAATACTGTTTTCCAGAGTGGCTGCACCAGCTTGCATTTCCACCAACAGTGTAGGAGGGTTCCCCTTTCTTCACATGATCTCCAACATCTGTCATTTCCTGACTTGTTAACTTTAGCCATTCTGACCAGTTTGAGGTGGTATCTCATTGTGGTTTTGATCTGTATTTCCCTGATGCCGAGTGATGTTGAGCACTTTCTCATGTGTCTGTTGGCCATCTGGATGTCTTCTTTGCAGAAATGTCTGCTCATGTCTTCTGCACACTTCTTGACTGGATTATTTGTTCTTTGGGTTTTGAGTTTGATAAGTTCTTTATAGATTTTGGATACTAGCCCTTTATCTGATATGTCCTTTACAAATATCTTCTCCCATCCTGTTGGTTGTCTTTTGATTTTGTCGACTGCCCTTTGCTGTGAAAAAGCTTTTATCTTGATGAAGTCCCAATAGTTCAGTTTTGCCTTTGTTTCCCTTGCCTTTGGAGACATGTCTAGCAAGAAGTTGCTGTGGCTGAGGTCTCAGAGGTTGCTGCCTGTGTTCTTCTCTAGGATTTTGATAGATTCTTGTCTCACATTTAGGTCTTTCATCCATTTTGGGTCTATTTTTGCATGTGATGTAAGGAAATGGTCCAGTTTCATTCTTCTGCATGTGGCCATCCAATTTTCCCAACACTATTTGTGGAAGAGACTGTCTTTTTTTCCATTGGACATTCTTATCTGGTTTGTCAAAGATTAGTTGACAATAGAGTTGAGGGTTCATTTCTGGGCTGTCTATTCTGTTCAACTGGTCTATATGTGGTTTTGTGCCAGTACCATACTGTCTTGATGATTACAGCTTTGTAATAGAGTTCGAAGTCTGGAATTATGATGCCACCAATTTTGGTTTTCTTTTTCAACATTCCTTTAGCTATTTGCGGGTCTTTTCTGATTCCATGCAAGTTTTAGGATTATTTGCTCCAGCTCTGTGAAAAAAGTTGGTGGTATTTTGATAAGGATTGCATTGAATGTGTAGATTGCTCTAGGTAGCATAGACATTTTAACAATATTTGTTATTCCAATCCATGGGCACAGAATGTTTTTCCATTTCTTTGCATCTTCCTCAGTTTCTTTCATGAGTGTTCTATAGTTTTCTGAGTATCATTTATTACTCTTTGAACATTTTTAATTAAACAAGTAATGAATGTTGATGGTAGAAAACTTAGAAAACTCAAAGAAGCAAGATTATGAAAGTCACTTAGAATGTAATCATCCCAGAGTAAACACTGTTAACTTTTGGCATATTCTCTCTCTCTCTCTCTCTTTTTGAAGCTAACAGAGGTGGGTTCGTGAGATAACTTTTGGCATATTAATAAGGTCATACTTTTTTCTGCATCATTTGTAATGGTGGGATAATAATATTAATAATAACAGCTAACACTTATATTGTTCTTAGTATGAATCAGGGACAGTTCCAAGTGTTTTACAACTATACCTCATTTAATCTTTGTGGCAGCTCACATGAGGAAGGTACTATTATCATTTTCATGTCACACAGAGGAAACTGAAGCACATAGAAGCTAAGTCACTTACCCAATGCCACACATGTGATAGCTGGTAGACCTGGGATCCAAATCTAGTTTGCTTGGAATTAGAATCTGTTATTAACACTGTATCACCTCTCTGTATTCTGTTCCATTGATATATTTTACTCAGTAAATTATCTGTTGTTGGACATTTAGGTAGTTTCTTTTTTAAAAAAATATTTTATTTATTTATTATTTATTTTTGAGAGAGAGCACACAAGTGGGGGGTGGGGAAGAGGGAGAGAGAGAGAATCTTTTTTTTTTAATATTTTATTTATTTATTTGACAGACAGAGGTTACAAGTAGGCAGAGAGGCAGGCAGAGAGAGAGAGGGGAAGCAGGCTCCCTGCTGAGCAAAGAGCTCTATGCCAGGATCGATCCCAGGACCCTGGGATCATGACCTGAGCCGAAGGCAGAGGCTTTAACCCACTGAGCCACACCCAGGCACCCCAGAGAGAAAAAATCTTAAGCAGTCTCCACACTTAGTACACAGCCTGCTGTGTGACTCCATCTCACAGCCCTGAGATCATGACCTGAGCTGAAATCCAGAGTCGGATGTTTAACCCACTGAGCCACCCAGGCGCCCCTTAGGTAGTTTTAAAATTATTATTAGGTAGTTTCTAACGATGTGATGGTTATCCTTGCAGTGAGATTTTTGTAAACATTTATCATTATACTCTTAGGCTAAATTCCAAGAAGTGAAATGAGGATCTAATGAATGCCACCTTTTAAAACATTCATTTATAATTCCTTGTGTTAGAAAGTAAGGGAGTGCTCAAAGAAAAAAAAAGGGTACATTAGGGGTGTACCAATCAATACTTCCAGGAACAGGTCTACTTTATTAATTTTTAATTAAAAAATCATGAATTCTTACTGTAAAAACGTTCCAGCAGTGATTCTCCAGCTACTCTTTGTGTGTGGTAGGATTCAGCAATGAAGTAAATACATTGTAGTTAGCAGGAGCTACGTTTCCCCCCACTGAAGATGGGAGTTAGGAACAGGGAAAGAGGAAGGCTAAAGTGAACTGGCAGTATGTTCCTACACATAATTTTTAAGGAGGTTCATACCAGAGTACTATGATAGAATGTTCTGTTACTTGGTTTTTTTAATGTATCACTGACATCTTTCCATGTTAGTGCATTTATACATATTTCTTTTAAAAAATTGGGACGCCTGGGTGGCTCAGTGGGTTAAGCCGCTGCCTTTGGCTCAGGTCATGATCCCAGGGTCTTGGGATGGAGTCCCACATCGGGCTCTCTGCTCGGCAGGGAGCCTGCTTCTCCCCTCCCCGCTCTGCCTGCCTCTCTGCCTACTTGTGTGATCTCTGTCAAATAAATAAATAAAATCTTTAAAAAAAAAAACAACTATGCAATATCCAGGGTATGGATTTAATACAATTTATTTAGTAATTTTCTTGTTGAACATATACATTGTTTCATATTTTTTCTATAAAAACGTCAGTGAAAATTTTTGTGCATTTATATCCATAGTTCTGTGCTCTGGACATGTGGGACACCCAAGTCAAAGGATATTCATATTTAACCTCTTGATAAATATTGCAAGGTCCACTTTAGAAAGCAGAAGCTCACTTAGTGTCTCTTAATTACTCCTGCCAGCCTTCAGAATAAATGGGAACAATGACTAAGACCAATTTGTGGGCCATTTGGATGAATCTTATGGACCATGAGCTGCTCACAGCTGTGCACTGCGGACGAGCACTGAGCAGTGATAATTGCTCATTGTATATTACCAGTGAACATTTCAGGCTGTGTATTATCTCATGCAGGCTGGTACATGACTACATACAGTCTTTCACGAGATCATTGTTAACCTGGGGGGTTATGCCAACTCTGTAAGTGCCCCATAATTACCTGCGTGTTTTCTTCTCTGTTTAAGAACACAGCTATTAATTATTGGGACTCTTGGATCACTACTTACTTTCTACTTTATTTTCTTATCTTTATTGTTTTCTTGCCTTTCACTTACAACTGATTCAGTAAAATCGGATGTAGATTTGCAAGAAAATATTGGAGGTATCAAGACAGGCTTTTTAAAAAAGATTTCTTTATTTGAGAGAGAGAGAGTATGCATGTATGCAGGGAATGGTGGTGGGGAGAAGGGGCAGAGGTAGAGAGAGAGAGAGAGTCTGAAGCAGACTCCCTGCTGAGTACAGAGCCCTATGCAGGGCTTGATTCGATGACCCTGAGATCACAATCTGAGCAGATACCAAGAGTTGAATGCTCAACCCATAGCGCACCCAGGTGCCCCTCAAGATAGGCTTAATAGAAATGAAGAAATACAATAATTCCTGTTATTATACCATCTCCTATCCCACCTAAAAATATCTGCTGTGTAAGTTGCCTTTTCAGCAATGGATGTGTTATCTTGTGGGAGAGGGGTGTGTGCAAAGGAAAGGAAGCAGAAATCTCTATGGCAATTCAGAGATTGAGTCCAGGCCACTGAAATTGTTTTTGAATACTCACTGTAAATGAGCTACCAAAGATATAAGAAAGGTTTTTAAAGGATGCAAAGTTATAATGTGAAAATCTTCAAGTGATGGAGAAAGATTTACTATTACTTGACTAAAACAATGGAAGAAAAGATATAAAGGTAGTTTTCATGTAACATTTATTGAGCCTCTATTCCAAGTCCTGGGCTGGGTGTTAGAGAACATAGATAAATAAAATGTGTTCTTTGTCCTTGAGTAACTCAAGTTCTTGTGAATTATATGAGAATATATAAATGTGATATGGCATGAAGACTCTATAATATTGGTTGTAATATATCAAGGGATCACAGAAGACAGGATGATTTGTTTTTGCTTTATTTTTTTCCCAGCATGGAGCCAACATAGGGCTTGAACTCAAGACCCTGAGATCAAGACCTGAGCAGAAGATTCAGGTGCTTAACCCACTGAGCCACCAGGTGCTCTGGGAGATTATTGGTTTTTAACTCACGGTATCAGGAGGGTTTCAGTGGGGATGGGATCTTTGGGCTTGGCCTTGAAGAACAAGTAGGAGTTGGCCAGGTTGATGAGCTACAACAGAAGGCATTTCCAGGCAGAGAGAATGGACTGCATGCAAAAAGGCAGAAAGACTATATCCGGGTCCCTGGTACACCTTTAAACACTCTGCAGGTTAATGCATATCTAAACTAGCAATTCTCCTGCTTTCAGGTGCATACAAACCACCTGGGGATCTTGTTAAGACGCAGATCCTGATTCAAAGGGTTGGGAGAGGGCCTGTGGCTGCTCGTGTCTAACAAGCTCCCAGGGGGCCTGGCGGCACACTTTGATTAAAAAGGCTGGAACACTGTCAACTGTTGTCTCCTTCAGCCAAGCCTGCTAGTTAGGACAACTAAGAGCAAGATGGACAGCACAGATCTGCCTTTCGCTGGGAACAGTTAATAAAAAATATTAGAAGCCTCTCTTTTTCAGAAACAGATTCTTCATTGTACTTGAACCAGCCAGGGGTGTGAATGAGAGTGACTCACCCTGTCGAGGTGACACAGAAGCAGGCAATGCAGGAGAGGGAGGGCCACAGGCCAGTCAGGGGCTGTGGGTCAAGGACGGTGGAGGGCAGTGGTGACCTCCTTGGTCTGAGGGTCTTCGGTGGGAGATAAAAGGGAAAGCAGGACACGGAGGGTTCGCACAAGTTTTCAACTGATTGGGGCTCCTGAAGAATAATGGCAATTAGAAAAACATAGCTCCAATGGCTGTTCTGAGTTAGTTTGCTGCTTTCTCAGGTGCTTCATTTTTAGTAAGAACATAGCTGCACCCGTCAGCACGCTGTGCTAGGAATTCGTGACACTGCTCTTTCTAAAAAAATAAACTTTTGGGGGCTCACTGAAGTAATACTTGTTCTTTGCAAAGCATTTGACAATGTTTTTGGGCGGTCTTTGTTGTGTAGATGATCTGGACTAATTTTCTTTTATTTAAAATTTTTTAATTTTTTATTTTATTTTTTTAAAGATTTTATTTATTTATTTGACAGAGAGCACAAGTAGGCGAGAGGTAGGCAGACAGAGAGAGGAGGAAGCAGGCTCCCCGCTGAGCAGAGAGCCTGACTCAGGGCTTGATCCAATGACCCTGGGATCATGACCTGAGCCGAAGGCAGAGGCTTTAACCCACTGAGCCACCCAGGCGCCCTAAAAATTTTTAAAATTAACATACAATGTATTATTTGTGTCAGGGCTACGGGTCTTACACAATACCAGCACTCACCATAGTTCATACTCTCCCCAATGTCCATCACCCAGACACCCCTTCCCTTCTAGCCCCCTCCCTCCAGCAACCCTCAGTTTGTTTCCTACGATGAAGAGTCTTTTATGATTTGTCTCCCTCTCTGGTTTCACCTTGTTTCATTTTTTTCTGGACTAATTTTCTTCATTCCTATTTTCCATACATCACCTGGTCACCCTGCCCTCCTTGGGGAGCTGATGTGTGAGTGGCCTTGCCATGTGGCAAACAGAATCCCAGAGGGCCCACCTGTTGTGCTAAAGATAGACTGTGATCTCCAAATGAGATCACTGAGCTTTTCTTCACTTTCATCTTCCCTATTTATGCTGGTTGTGAAATGCAATGGGAGACTTCATAAGACTAATAAAAGAGGAGGAAAGATCAAGTGATTATTTTTCACAAGAAGAATCATTCTGGGGACGCCTGGGTGGCTCAGTTGGTTAAGCGGCTGCCTTCAGCTCAGGTCATGATCCCAGCGTCCTGGGATCGAGTCCTGCATCGGGCTCCTTGCTCAGCAGGGAGCCTGCTTCTCCCTCTGCCTCTGCCTGCCTCTCTGTCCGCCTGTGCTCACTCTCTCTGACAAATAAATAAAATCTTAAAAAAAAAAAAAAAGAATCATTCTGGTCATGCCTTCTTTTCTGTGATGAAGTTTACAACCTGCACAGATGGTCTTGAACAGCCCACATGCCTGGAATTGAGCATCCAGGGATTGTGATATCCTTGCTAGCTCTGTAACCTTGGACATGCCCCCACAAAGACCACTATAGAGATAAGATCATTCTAGATCATACTAGAATAAGTGATTATTAACCCTAAGGGCTCGCTAAGAATAAAATCAGACAGACATGTGCACTGGTTGGAGAATTATAAAATCAGAAGCAGAAGGAGGCTGATGACGCTACTTACAATTCAAGGTTGATTCAAGACATTCTTTTTTTTTTTAAAGATTTTATTTATTTGACAGACAGGGATCACACAAGTAGGCAGAGAGGCAGGCAGAGAGGGGAGGGGAGAAGCAGGCTCCCTGCCAGCAGAGAGCCTGATGCAGGACTAGATCCCAGGACCCCGGGATCATGACCCAAGCTGAAGGCAGCGGCTTAACCCACTGAGCCACCCAGGCATCCCTGATTCAAGACATTCTTAATATATTTACAAGCACAAGGTCATCTGGATGCTTCCATCTTGTGGTTCACTAGGGATCTTGGAATCAGGATTTTTCTCTTTCTGTTTTTAAGGGTCCCATCAGAATGCCAAAAGTGGGGATTCTCATGCTTTAGACTGTGTGTTTATCACCTAGAAGGGCTTGTTGGAAATGCAGATGCCTAGGCTGCATCCCAGCATGCTGACTCAGGATTCTCTGGTGGTGATCTGCTGCAGGCAGGCTGAGCCCGTCTTCTGAGCCTTAAGCCTTGAATGACAAGGGTAGGTCTTGTGCCCCTGGGAAAGACAGTCATGTTTTTACTCCCACTAGTCTCCCACCAAAAGCTAAGAGTGAAGACTAAAGACAGGGAAAATGTCCAAAGAAAGAAACACTGAACAGACAAATCCTAATTTTTATATTTTTTGTGTATTTCTAAAAGGTATACAAATCAGATTTATGTGAGTTAATTTTTACTTTCTCTTCACTGAATCCTAACATGTTAGATCCACTTTTGATATTTCCGTGGCAGTGACTTTGCCACCCTAACTTTATTTTCCAGCTTCAAATAGCCTTTCCACCAAGACTTTTTTTTTTTAAGATTTTATTTATTTGAGAGAGAGAAAGAGAGAGAGCACGAGAGGGGGCAGGTCAGAGGAAGAAACAGGGTCTCCGCTGAGGTGGGACTAGGGATCATGACCTGAGCGGAAGGCAGATGCTTAACAGCTTAACTGGCTGAGCCACCCAGATGCCCTTCCACCAAGAATTTACCTACCTGCGAATGTAAGAAGTGCAGTAAGCACTGGTGGTTACGGCTCCCATAGAGACACAGCCCCTCCTTTCCCTAGTGCTCCCCTCACCACGCTGATGGCTGCTGCCAGCCCTTCTGTCAGGGCTTCACACTGCTGCTGCTTTCCTGCATCCTGGCTGGGATTTGCACTGTGCCTGCCGCCTTGGCTCTCCCTGCACTCTGCCCACAAGCCCCCTCAGTGGTCCCTGGCTGACCTGTTACATGGCTAGAGTCCCAGAGGGACCTAGCCCTTCCTTCTCCTTCAGACCAGTTGCCCCAGTCTGGTCACCAGCCTGGTTCCATTCGGCTTTAAGCCAGTGATTCTTTTTTATTTTAAGATTTTATTTATTTAAGAGAGAGGGCAAGCACACAAGAGGGAAGGAGCAGGGGGAGAAGCAGGCTCTCTGCTGAGCATGCAGCCCAAGGTGGGGCTCGATTCCATGACCCCGGGATCATGACCTGAGCTAAGGCAGACGCGCTTAACCGACAGAGCCACAGGTATCCCTAAGCCAGTGATTCTTAACTTCAGCTGCACGGTAGAGCCACCTGAGGAGCTTTTCAGAAATACCAGAGCTGGGGCGCCTGAGTGGCTCAGTGGGTTAAAGCCTCTGCCTTCCGCTCAGGTCATGATAATTGTCCAGGGATCGAGCCCCGCATTGGGCTCTCTGCTCGGCGGGGAGCCTGCTTCCCCCTGTCTCTCTGCAGGCCTCTCTGCCTACTTGTGCTCTCTGTCAAATAAATAAATAAAATCTTTAAACAAACAAAAATATCAGAGCTTGGGGTGGTTGAGTGTCTGACTCTTGATCTCAGCTTAGGTCTTGATCTCAGGGTTCTAGCTTCAGGCCCTGTGTTGGACTCCACACGAGGCATGGAACCTACTTAAACAACAACAAAAACAAAACCCAATGCTTAAGTTATTTCTCTCCCTGCCCCAACTTGGGTTGGTGTGGAGCGGAACCAGGCACAGGGCTCTAACCACCCCCAGGTGATTCCCATGCATAGCCACAGCTGAAAACCACAGCTCTAAACTTAAGTGCACCTGTAGAACGGGGAAGATAATACCCATCTCATACAGCTGTTATTAAGAATTAGGTGGTATAACTTACAGGGTTACACATATATACACACATATATATACTATACACATGTATGTAGTTTCCCAGCTAATGGGAAAGCACTGGACGAATGGTAGTTACTGTTATAATCATCTTCAGAAGGACACTGGGAACTTTAGGGATCATTTGGTTATGGCTCTGAAGTGGCAAGGCCATGCTCATTATAGCTCTTGTCAACCAGAGTTCCATTGTTTGCGGGTCTTTGCACATACCATCTGTGGTAACCCTCTCTCTGCTTGAAGACCCCACCTCTAACAGTGTGGTGATTGGTGGTACAGGCTTTGAAGTCAGGTGGCTTGGATTTAAACCTCAGTCTGGACACTTAGACTTGTGTGATCCTGGGCACAAGACTTAAGGCTCAGTTTCCTCACCTGTAAAATGGGGATACTTAACATATGGAAGTAACATCAGGTCTACAAAGCTCCATGCAGGGTGTGTGGTAGGTGCTCCAAAAATGCGGACATTACTTGTATTCATTGCTTTCTTTCCCTGCTTGAAAAGTCAATCCTGATGATTCCACTGCATTGATCTCTCTCTCTATTAAGAATTTTTTTTAAGTTTTTTTTTTTTTTAAGATTTTATTCATCTATTTGCTATAGAGAGAGAGAGAACGAGCACAGGCAGACAGAGTGGCAGGCAGAGGCAGAGGGAGAGGGAGAAGCAGGCTCCCTGCCGAGCAAGGAGCCCGATGCGGGACTCGATCCCAGGATGCTGGGATCATGACCTGAACCGAAGGCAGCTGCTTAACCAACTGAGCCACCCAGGCGTCCCTCTCTATTAAGAATTTACATTTGGGGGCGCCTGGGTGGCTCAGTGGGTTAAAGCCTCTGCCTTTGGCTGAGGTCATGATCTCAGGGCCCTGGGATCGAGCCCCGCATCAGGCTCTCTGCTCAGCAGGAGCCTGTTTCCCTTCCTCTCTCTGCCTGCCTCTCTGCCTACTTGTGATCTCTGTCAAATAAATAAATAAAAGAATTTACATTTGTTTGGTGCTTAATGCACTGGTCTGTTCTCATAGTAGATACTCAGACTTCTAGATTTGACCTGTGTCCTAAGACTTAATTTGTTGAGAATGCTGTTTTTATGCTAAACTCAATAGGTCAGTTAGTGTTGGCTCTTTTAGGAAGGTATTTTGGACTAAGTAAGCACTGATTTAGATGGTCAATAAGGAGCTCCTATTTTCTGTAATAGACACAGAAAGCTCTCCATCAGTGAATCTATCCTGTCTCAGAAGGCACCTTTATGTAGAATGAAAAAGGTCTTAGGATCTACATTGGTTTGGTTCTGGTTTCTACTTTCACATTAACTTATAATATTGCCAGACCTCCAAATAAGTGAGAAACTGCATCTGGGTAGTTTCTGTGGTCACTCCTTCCCCTAGTTTCACAGTCCTCCTCTTTTGCTGCCTTCCTGTCCTTTAAAAAACCTTTCAGTTTTAAGTTCAGCCAAATGTTTTACAGGTTTTCTAGTTCTTGACATCCCAGGCTTTATGGTTTGTTTCCCTGTTTTACTAAGTCTTCTTGAATGTTTTTACTGTTTGTTTTATTGATTTTTTTGGTAAAAGAAATGTTTTCTTTTGAACTTGTGAGTACTTAAGAAAAAGGACTGTGAAGACAAGAGTTAGCAGTTTAAAAGATATTTCCCTCTATCTGTTTCCTTTGAAGTTTGTTCCTGCCTCTAAATCTCTAAAATTAGGCACTTAGAAGCTTTGGGGGAAATATGTGAGGAAAAAAGGAAAGGGTGAAGAGGGCGGAATTTTTTTTTTTTTTTTTAAAGATTTTATTTATTTATTAGTTAGAGAGAGAGAGCGACCGAGCACAGGCAGACAGAGAGGCAGGCAGAGGCAGAGGGAGAAGCAGGCTCCCTGCCGAGCAAGGAGCCCGATGTGGGACTCGATCCCAGGACGCTGGGATCATGACCTGAGCCGAAGGCAGCCGCTTAACCAACTGAGCCACCCAGGCGTCCTCCGAGGGCGGAATTTTTAATTTTGACTTATTCTTTTCCAGAAGGTGCTTTACAAGTAAAAGCATTTTGTTTATATGCTCATACATATTTAGATATACATACACATGTAGATATGATGCTTTTTAAAAAGTGAGTTTCTGGAACCCAAGATTACATAAATAATAAAATGCATCTCCCACCTACTGCTTCCTGAACCTGTGTTTCATTTAAAAGTAGAGAATTATGTATTTTTAGCACCTATTTGTCAACACTATCTCAGAAGAATCTATTGGTAAGATGTAGTAATTCTTACTCATCACACAAATAACCGTATGTGAAAACATTTGATTTTTAAGATTCACATGGTACTTTTCACAAATCTTAATATTTCATGAATCTAGTGAAGCGTTATGATTTTGCAGAGATGGAAGGAAGCTCAGTGAAGATAAGTGACTGAAGGTCACAGAGCCAGTAAGTAGAACTGCATCCCAGTCTGTGACTTTGAAATCCCAAATCCAGTCTGTTTTACAGTGCCACATTGAAATCAAGGGCAAAATCCTCCATGCATGCCAAACATTTGAGGAAAAACACAAATAGTTTTGGTCTTGACCAGAAGAAAATCCAGTTAAACATCTGGCTAGGCCAAACCTACAGCTAAAGATTTTTTTCCCCTCATTGCAGAGTCCTTGTCTTAAATGTCAGTTGCTGGTGTCCTGACCTGGGCTGCTTTTGTGGCATCAAGATTACCCCCTCGCTCTTATCCTCCATGTTCCATCTGGTCCACCATGTTCAGTACAGGCTATTTTAAGTTAGGTAGCATTTGCTGTGTCAGGCGTGTTTCAGGGTACAGCTTATATACAAATAAATTTTAGTCCCCCAGCGCTAAGGCTCCTGGCAGGTTCAGTGGCCGTCAGCAAACCAACACACGGATTGCTTGTTTTCTGACTCAGGTCAACTATTGGTACTTGAGGCAGTTTCTCTTTAAAATACCATGCTAATTCGTTGAAGCTCCTCTCACATTCAGGCCTCTCCACAAGTTGGAGATGGCATCATTCAGAACATCCACTGGGTGGTTCTTTACTTTGCTCAAGCTGAGAGCCTGTTTCTTGGCCTGACATCCTGGGTTCATCTTGTACCCATCTGGCTCAGCTGCACTGGCCAAGAGTAACAGAAAGTGTGCACTTTTCTGAGCAAGTCCCTGGCATCTTGCCAGTGCCTTACAACACAACCTTCACACAATCCTGGGGACTAAGCCTATTTGTCTGTGTCCTCTACAACTAGCACGTGGCTGGCACAGGGCAAGCACTCCGGAAAAAGTTCTAAATGAATGGATTCTCGGACCCCTGCTGAAGTTACATCTGTCAGACACAAATTACCCAATGTTAGGTAGTTTTTAAGACTGTAATATGGGGGGCACCTGGGTGGCTCAGTGGGTTAAAGCCTCTGCTTTCGGCTCAGGTCATGATCCCTGGGTCCTGGGATCGGGCCCCACATCGGGCTCTCTGCTCTGCGGAGAGCCTGCTTCCTCCTCTCTCTCCCGGCCTGCCTCTTTGCCTACTTGTAATCTCTGTCTGTCAAATAAATAAATAAATAAAATCTTAAAAAAAAAAAAGGACTGTAAATGGGACCTAGTCATACCGTCTGGATCATGTGTCTTTAAAACTACAATTTATCAAAACATGTGTAATGGGATTATTACTAATTTAGGAATTATTTGCAGGGCAATTATGGCCAGCACTTCTAATGCTGCAGGGAAAGGAAATCATAGCTTCAGGGGCTGCTGTGTGTCCTCTTGCTGTGCACTCTGCTCTTTTCCTGAGAGGCAGAAACAGGGTTAAAAAGTACTTTAGCAGGACAAGATGCGTATGGTTAACACTCCTGTACCACTTAAAGGTGGTTAAGATGGTAAATTTTACAACAGAAGAGAAAAAGTACTTTAAAAAATTTACTAGGCAGTGCTAGATTTTTGGAACTTGAGAAAAAAAAAAATCAGAGAAGCCCTCATAACCTCATTGAAAATTCACTGTTAGAATTCACTTAAGTAAGCAGCTGGCTCTTTGTGTGTATACAAGAATCCTCTCTCAAAGAAATAACACTTCATACACTTGCTAAGTTGGTTAAGTCCAAGCTTTTTCACTGAAATTGCAAAGCTCTAGGTCACCTGGGGCTCAGTCAGTTAAGTGTCTGACTCTTGATATCAGTTCAGGTCATGATCTCAGGGTTGTGGTATCAAGCCCCACCTTGAGCCCCAGATGAGGCTCTGTGCTCAGCATGGAGTCTGCTTGTCCCTCTCTCTCTGCTCCTCTCCCCACTGTGTGCATGCATGTGCACACTCTCCCTCTCAAATAAATAAAATCAATCTTAATTAAAAAAAAAAAAGAACTTGGAAAGCCTTTTATTGTCTGGCCTCTTGGTTTCTAGGTGAAACCCATACAGTCAGTGCTCTTTTTTCAATTCCTCAAATAGGATGCTTTCTTGTGCTTCACACACTTTTCCCATCATTTTTTTTTTTTAAAGATTTTTAAAAAAATTTTTATTTATTTGTTAGAGAGAGAGAGAGAGAGCGAGCACAGGCAGTCAGAGAGGCAGGCAGAGGCAGAGGGAGAAGCAGGTTCCCTGCTGAGCAAGGAGCCCGATGTGGGACTCGATCCCAGGATGCGGGGATCATGACCTGAGCCGAAGGCAGCCGCTTAACCAACTGAGCCACCCAGGTGTCCCTTCCCATCATTTTTATCTTTAAAACATTTAATTATTAAGATTTTTCTTATTTTTAAATAATTTCTACACCCAGTGAGGGGCTTGAACTCACAACCCTGAGATCAAGAGTCACATGCTCCTCCAACTGAGCCAGCCAGGCACCCCAATGATTTTGTGTTATTTTTTAAGTAAGTTCTATGCTCAATGTGGGGCTTGAACTCACAACTCAAAGATAAAGAGTCGCATGCTCTACCGACTGGACCAGTCAGGTGCACCTTAATTTTATGCCAACTCTACACCACATGTGGGGCTCGAACTCATGACCCTAAGATCCAGAGACATGCTTTACTGACAGCCAGCCAGGCGCCTCCCTCTTCTCTTATCATCCTGCAGAGCTGAGATGAAATGCCATCTCTTTAGGGAGGCCTTCTTTAAACTCCTTGAGGTTTGGGTCTCTTGCTATCTCTGGATTGAGCCACTGATTGATCCACACTCCTGCAGAAGTCTGGATTTTTCCTCCGTAGCATTTAATACAATTTTATTTTTATAATGATATTAGTCTTTCCCACAAGCCCAAAAGTTCCATGAAGTAGGGACTGTTTTCTCTTGCTAACCATGGTATTACTAGGGACCCAGCAGGTACTCACTCGGTCCTCTCTTAGCAGGTAGATATTTTTCCCACAAATCTATCTTAGAAGATACTTTCCAATGAGTAGATGGAGAGGAGGTACATGAAGGTTGTAAGCTTGGTGGTCAGACAGTGGCTGAACGGCTAGAGGGATGGAAGAGCTTGGGGCTGGTGTCGTGGGGAAGCAAGAAGGGATCCTGGGGAGACTAAAGGATGCTCATTTAATGAGTTTCCCCCAAGTCCCCAACATCCCATTCCCACCCCAAATGAGTCACTCTTCAATCAATTCTATGCAATTCACTTCTTTAGAGAAAGAGGTGAACCTCAGGGTATAAATCCAAGGCCAAAGTAACTTTGCAGAATTAGAGTATGTCCAGGAAACCAGTCACTATTCAACTGGATTGGACTTCAACACAGAAATGATCGTGTTCCTCCAAATCATCTACAATTTTGGAAGCTTACATTCCTCGAATATGTGGAAAGATAAATACATCTTCTTCTGCTGTCAGTTGCTGAGAAAGAGCTTTGTTCTCCTGATGAACCAACACTACTTCTTTTTTGTTGCTCTTTTCCCTTCTCCCTTCTTTGGTTTCCCCTTGCCACGAAGCTTCTTTAGGCGCAACTGCTCATCCTTGAAGTCCTCGTGCTCATCTCTGAGTGGAGAAAGAAAAAATAATTAGCCCGTATTTTTACCTGATCGGAACAGCACACCAATCTAGCCCTGTTCCCTCAGGCTGCACTGCTTATCGGTCCCTGACTTCTCAGGGCACATGCTCAGCTTGGTGAACAGAAAGGACAGAGAGTCCCCAACATACACATGAGTTGTGTTCTAAAAGTTCATTTCTAAGTCACAGTGTCCCCTCACAGAAACAATGCCACAAGCGACTAAAACTCCCAGGCCAGTCCATATAAACTGACACAATAATGAGACAATGCTAATAATGACCCCAAATTTCCCTATAATGCTAACTCTGACCATAGGGAAACACAAAGTGGGTCTCAGCGTGAAGAGCTACACAGAGACCTAGAAAGCCCCAGGAATTAACACCGACTACGAGGGGAAGAGGTCTGAAGGAAGCTACCTTAATGGCTGTGGATAATCCAGACAAAAAGGCTGCTGGGGGAAGGCTCAGGTAGAATGAAGCCAAATCCAGACAGGTACTCTAGAGATCAAGGTGGCCAGGGCTGTTTGCACATATGGATGGGGTGTGAGCTGAAGACCACCTGTATCTAGAAAAATGACTGCATTCTAAGATTAAGTGCCTAGAACAGTATATAGCATTTAAATATGTAAGGTTTGGAACCCATTTCAACCTGGGTTCCGATCACAGCTCCATCTACCATTTAGTAGCTGTGTGACCTTGGATAAGTGATTTTTCCCTATCTTAGTTTCCTCACCTGTCAAGGATGGATAATAATGGCATACAAGTTAAAGAGAAGAGGGGGTTGTGCTGGGCCCAACTGTTAACTCCTTAGGTAGTTTTAAAATAGACTGGTTTTATAGGGTACACCGTTCCATTCCGTGAACACGATGGACACATATGACCTCTTCACAAGTAGCTATGAATGCCCCCAAATCACCTATTCTCAACAGAGCAGCCTGAGTAATTCTTCTCAACTGTGACATCATGCCACTCCTCTGTTCACAGGCCTACAGACAGTTCCCCATTTCACCCAGGGCAAAAGCTAAGACCTTGTGTCATGGCCCTCAGAGCCCTTCATGATCTGCCTGTGGCCTGACCACCCTCTCCCTCTCCGTCGCCTGCGCTACTCCTAGAACACGCCAAGAGGACTCGCACCTCAGGGCCTTTGCTCTGCTCTTGCCTCTGCCTAAACAGTTCTTCCCCAGATCCCACTTGTCTTACTCACCACCTTCAAGTGCTTAAACCTCATCTTCTCAAAAAGGCTGACCTTGACTGTCCAGTTTAATACTGAGGCCCGTCCTCTCCCCGCCCACCAGGTACCCTGTGAGTATTCTTCCTGCTCGGGCAGCTTTACTGTTCCTTCCCCACGATGCACTCAGCTTTATAGCATACCACCTCATTTACTCATCCAGTACTTTTGCTCTCGTCTTCTTCCCTCCCTCCTCTGTTCCCATCAACCCTCCGCCAGAAGGAACGCTCTGAAGCCAGGGGTCTTTGTCTCTGATGATACAGCCCAAGCACCTGTGTGTCTGAGGGGCTGAATGAGTCAGTGTTTGGGAGAACCTGTGCCACCCTCCCCGGCTTGCAGGCCTTTGAGTAGTATTTTCTTTACTGAAGACTGTCTAGTTTCACCCTGCCTGATGCCACAAGAGGCCTTCCATTAGAGGCACCATTTACCATAACTAGTGACAAATACATGAAAATCATTGTGCTTTTCCGTGGGTAACTAAATGCCAAGTATTTCTCCCCCTGGCCCCAAAGATAGTCAAGGGTTTATTTTTCAAACAATGGAGAGTGGCACCAAACAGGTAAATTAAAGTAGTTGAATGTGACTTTGTGAATGGGTTATACTTTTCTACTCAGGAGATCTGCCTTCCAGTGGTATTTTACTTGGGGTCATAATAAAATCAATTTTTATTTTCTGAGCTCAGACTAATAGTAAGGGAGAAAGCCCCAGAGCGAGTCCAGAAATTCAAAATATGTCATGGATTATAATCTCTATTATATTAACTAAGAAAATTTATTCTATTTTGCTCACTGCTGTTCCTCTAGTGTCCATCTTAAGTGTCTATACATGGAAGGTACTTAAAAAGATCCGCTGGATGGATGAATGTACCAATTTTTAGCTACCTGGAATGAACTATTAATTTCATTATATTAGAGTGAATAGTACCAAATGAACTTTTGTACTGCTGTCCTAAGACAAGTCCAATTAAAACACTTTAAATCTTAAAAAGGAGATTTATTTATTTTTAAAATATTTTATTTTTAAATAATTTCTACACCCAACACAGGACTCAAACTAACAACCCCAAGATCGAGAGTCATATGCTCTACTGACTGAACCAGCCAGGCACCCCAAAATAGATTTTAACTTTGCACTATTATCCACTGTTTGAATGCTCTTATAATGAGCATGTTATCATTTTGGTAATTAAGACTTTCTTTTAAAGAAAATGATCACATAGGTATTTGATCTTTTCTCTTTCTAGAGGAATAGTTAGTCCTGAGCATTCATTTCCTATACATACACAAACATACAACACATGGTGGTGAGAGCCTGTGCAATCTACGTACTACTCTTTCGCAGGGCTTGAATTCATGTCCCTGAGATCAAGACCTGAGATGAGGTCAAGAGCAGGGTACTTAGCTGCTTGAGCCACCCAGGTGCCCTCACATTTTACTCTTAAAGGTGAACTACAACTTATTTAGACCAAATTAATATATCAAAAAGGGTACAAACTAAAAGTGCCAGAAAAAAGGTCAAAAGAAGTAAGAACTCCAATAAAACTGCCACTTGGAAGAGAGGCGGCTCCTATAAACCAGCTAGGAAGGAGACTGGTTTTGGGGCAGGGATTCTCTTCATCTGACCAATGAGAACCTGTTGCTCTGGCAGCCTGGGGGTGTGGGGGGAGGAGCTGGGAGGGGGTGAGGTTTTCCTCTGCAGCATTTGGATCAGTTTTCCTCTGCATCATTTAGAGTGCTCTTAAATTAATAAATAATTAAACATATCTGTAGCTCAGTATCTTGTCAATGTTAGACATAATTAAAATATGTCTTCTAATACATGTAGGTTTCCTTTTTTTTTTCAGTGTGCCCATTATGAGCATTTTAAAAGCCCTTCCCCCCAAAACTATGCCTTTTGAGCCATCCGGGCACTATCAGGAGAACCACAAAACTGTAGGGATAAAAAAACCTAAATTTTTCCTTTTCTGATCTACTAGAAAAATCGAACAGGTTACTGTGTGGTTTTTGCCATTACCTATAGAGGCCAAGAAAACGTAGTGTCCCCATGAGTGCAAAATAAGTGTTGTGATTTGGGTACCAGTCGTAAGTCTCTTTCCTCTTGGCCAGAGGCTGCTCACTGAACAGTTTCACCACTTTCATGGATTTGGAATCAGTAGGCCTGGCCACTTCACCAAATAGCCGGGCACTCAGACGAGTCATGCGCAAGGCATATTCTGAAAGTGAAGACATTTCTTGAGCAGCGAGGAGCAAGAGTCCCTACAGAAAATGAGAAGATAAACAGGTTAGTGTGTGAAATTCCAAGATTATCTAATGAACACTTTAGGAAATAAAAACAGCAAGCCACATGTGAATCAGTCACGTGGCTGGCAGGACATGCCTTCGAGTTGAGAACTATCCACAGCCCAAATGGTAGCTTCCTTTGCCCACTTTACATTTCTAATTTCTACATTCCATGTTCTCATACTACCACCTTGCTGCACTGCCCTTTTTAAGGTGAACCATTTTGTTATTTACTGATCGTTTACCTATTTGTAGGCTAGACGAGGACAGGCAAATGAGTTTTTCAACCACAGCATTATTATACCTTCAGAAAACACCCACCTCAGCACTCTGTAGAATAAAAATGCTGACTGCTTGCCATCTAAAGGTTTAATCATGGCAGAGAAATAATTATCCTGTTGTCTTTATTATCAGCCCTTTGAACACTGTTCTCCTCAAGGGCTCCAGATGGCTCTGAGAACTGCTAATGAGTTATGAGGTCATTTAGCCTCTAGGCTGCTGGACTGAATTCTGCCTAGAGACTGAGAGCCATTTGGGAGAAACAAAACAGATAGTAGTCTCATAGAAATAAACTCAACAGCCCTTAAGATTCATTTTATTCCTGAATAGAAGGACTTACGGGTTATAAGGTTATGTCTTATCTTCCATCTTATATATTCTGCTTTAATGCATGCTAAGTTCTTTTGTTTTTTAAATATTTTATTTATTTATTTGACAGAGATCACAAGTAGGCAGAGAGGCAGGCAGAGAGCAGGAAGAGGCAGAGAGAGAGGAGGAAGCAGGCTTCCCTGCCGAGCAGAGAGCCCGATGTGGGGCTCGATCCCAGGACCCTGGGACCATGACCTGAGCTGAAGGCAGAGGCTTAACCCACTGAGCCACCCAGATGCCCCCATGCTAAGTTCTTATTAGCTGCAAACAGTAACTTTTTCTTTGGAGGCACAAGCTCAGAATGTTGAAATAGGTATAAGGATGATACAGAAATCACAGCTAACATATATCAAACATTATATAGGCAATTCATAAAAATCAAGAACACTACTGGTGAAATAACTGTCTCATTCTAGACCAGATGTAGGGTTACTGCTGGCAGAATATGCTAGTTTAAGTGAAATTTTGTAGTGAGGTGAGAATCTTTGCTAAGAGACTGTCCGGGGGACAGTCCAGTGGAGATGAAAAAGAGTTACTATCTAAACAAAAAAAAGATATAAACTTATTTTGAAAAAACAATGGGAGAAAAACAAACAGACTAAAAAAACCCAACCCTCATAGGGTACCTGGCTGGCTCAATCAGTAGAGCACCTGACTCTTGATCTTAGTCAGGGTCATGAGTTCAAGCCCCATGTTGGGTATCAAGTTTACATAAATAAGTAAATCTTAAACAAAAAAAAAAAGCCCTCCTAAGCAAGAATGGGGCCAAGTAAATTACAAAATAGCTCTTGCAAGTAAAAAAAGATACAAAACCCAAAACCTTATTTAAATTAAGGAATTTTTCATGTCCATTTCTAGATCCATTGAAAGAGCAGAGGCTGACCTCAAACCAACAGCAGGATGCCAATCTCAAACTATTTACCAATCCAAATACCCACGAAACAGGCCAATAGTGCCATCTGAAGGCCAGCAATGGGAGGACTGTCAGGTCCAGGGTCTTCCCTGCCCCTGGAACCTGGGGATCATCTGCAAATGTTCTTCCTTTTCCTTTCACCCCCCCTCCCCCCCACCCCTTAAATTTGCTTCTCTCTCAACTCTTGCTCCATTGTGTGGATAGGAATGGATTGGGCTGGGTTGTTAGGGGTAGGGTTATATTTTCATCGATGAGGAAAAAAAAAGGCATTAACAGTTTAATGTATAAATAGGAAATATTAACAAATCAGTGCTATAAACCTCTAAAGGCTTTACAGAGGCCCACGAGTTGCCTTCAGAGGCTAGTTTCTTTGAATGTTTTACCTTTTCTCTTCCTCCAGTTGAATTATCTTTTTCCATACATCAGATAAAAGAAAAACTAAAAACAAATGGTTTCTTAGTCATCTTTGCTTTGTTTCGCTAATTGCTATAATGGCATTCGAATAGCTTTCTGTTGCAAGTGCACAGTATTTCCAGTTATACGGTGGCCAGGAACGGTTGTTTTGTTACAGTGTTACAGGCAAATGTGTTCCAACTTCCATCACATTTTTTTTTTTTAAAGATTTTATTTATTTATTTGACAGAGATCACAAGTAGGCAGAGAGGCAGGCAGAGAGAGAGAGGAGGAAGCAGGCTTCCCGCTGAGCAGAGAGCCTGATGTGGGGCTCGATCCCAGGACCCTGGGATCATGACCTGAGCCGAAGGCAGAGGCTTTAACCCACTGAGCCACCCAGGCGCCCATCATCACATTATTTTTTAAATGAGGAGGCAGCATAGAGTCCTGAGGCCTAGGTTTGCATCCTGGCTCTGCCATTTATTAGCTGATTGTCACTTTTTATTACCTTAAAAATTAAAAAAAAATTATTTATTTAACAGATAGAAATCACAAGTAGGCAGAGAGGCAGGCAGAGAGAGAGGAGGAAGCAGGTTCCCTGGCTGAGCAGAGAGCCCGACGTGGGGCTCGATCCCAGGACCCTGAGATCATGACCTGAGCCGAAGGCAGAGGCTTTAACCCACTGAGCCACCCAGGCGCCCCTACCTTAAAATTTTTAATTGGAAAATGTTACTTGGGATTTTTTTCAGGACCCTAGTATGCCTCCTTACAGAATTTTTCAATTTTATCTTAAAAAATAAAATATGAATGGGACGCCTCGGTGGCTCAGCCGGTTAAACCGCTGCCTTCGGCTCGGGTCACGATCCCGGGATCCTGGGATCGAGTCCTACATCGGGCTCCTTGCTCAGTGGGGAGCCTGCTTC
Source organism: Taxidea taxus jeffersonii (assembly GCA_003697995.1). Taxonomy (NCBI): domain Eukaryota; kingdom Metazoa; phylum Chordata; class Mammalia; order Carnivora; family Mustelidae; genus Taxidea; species Taxidea taxus. Next base: position 32,616 of record RCUC01152485.1, read on the forward strand.
TCTCGCGGCCTCTGCCTGCCTGCCTTCTTGTGTGCTGTCTCTCTCTCTGTCAAATAAGTAAATAAATAAAATCTTAAAAAAAAAAAAAGCTTTAAAAAATATGACTATGTTAAAGACACAGTCTTTAACTTATGTTAAAGTAAAAGACAAATAACTTAATGCCCCCCGCCCCCCGAAGCTAGGATGCAGAAATGCCTTCTGATGAGCTGAGAAACAGGCCCGCACGCGACCTAGTCAGGAAAAGAGTAACTGCGCCGGAGGAAACTACGCTAGCGTCCCTCGTCTGGTAAATTCTCCAATTTACACAGGAAAAGGCCAACTGGTCTGTAGCATGGTTAGTAATGAAATCAAGTCATCTCATTCTTGGCGACTGTAGGAGGCTGGAGATCCTCGCAGGGCTCCTCTAACGATCGCCCGTGTCTCACTGCAGGAGAGCCCCCCAAAGCTCTCGGACAATCTTACCTAGTCGCGACCTTCCTCTCCCGCGCGACTCTCTCCCGGAAGGCCCGCCCCCGGCCGGGCTTCAACTTCCCGCGGGAGTCTACAACGGAGAGCAGTGGAGAAACGGAAGCTCGCGGATAGAGAGGAGCCCTAGTGAAACCCGGAACTACTGGCGCTCTCTCGGAGGCTTCAAAGGTCACACCTGGCACCCTGCGCAATGGGGACAGTGAGTCGTGTCTGCGAACTGGAGGTGGTTGTTTAGGGAGAAAGGCTGACTTTACGGGAATGTCTTGCAGCGTTCGCTAAATATATTTTGTTGGCAAATGTCTACAGAGCTGCCCTCTAAACAAGGGTTATGCGCGTGCCGCGTAGTGGAGGGTGAAATGCATTTTATTCTTTATTTTTTCTGTTCCTTCCTACGTCTTTTCATCCAGCCGAGACCTTGAAGTGCTCCAAGGGCATTGCTTGATTTGAGGCTGAAGGGTCTTCTGGCCCTGCTGGGATGCCATTTCCTTCTCTTTCCACTTACCCACTTCTCTAAGGGTCGATTAGTATCATCTGTAGGAGACTGTTCTTGGTACCCTTTTGCCGGATTAGGGCACCAGTTGAACCCGTCTGTGTGGGCGGGGGGCCCGGAACCTTCTTCAGGGGGTAAGGAAGGGATATTTGTCAGACTCCTCAGTAGTGACCTAGATGCTGCTTGGCAGACAGTAAAAATGCTGGAAGTATATCCGTCCATGATAAATCCGCTCGCAAGCACGCCGCACCTCGTAGGCATTGTATGAAGCATTTATTGACTAGTAGGCCTGAAAACACTATTTTCTGAGCATTATTCAAGACATTTCATAAATACTCTAAAATGTACCTTGGAAATAAGTAACACACATCAGCAGCAAGCCATATACCTAGAGGATATTCTATTGACACTCTCTTTCCTCCTACAGAATTGTGTTATTTTTAAATTTTTTTGACATTTTTAAAAAGGGAAAAAGAAAAACCTCAAATGGAATCATTCCTCTCCATCCACAATCCCCCTTAGCAAACCAAGATTTAATCACAGTCTCGAACTCCTAGGAACTTGATCTTTTTTTTTTTTTTTAAAGATTTTATTTATTTATTTGACAGAGATCACACAAGTAGGCAGAGAGGCGGACAGAGAGAGAGGAGAAAAGCAGGCTCCCTGCTGAGCAGAGAGCCCGATGCGGGACTCGATCCCAGGACCCCGGGATCATGACCCGAGCCGAAGGCAGCGGCTTAACCCACTGAGCCACCCAGGCGTCCCAGGAACTTGATCTTTTAACAGTCAATCGAAATTTTCTGATCAGCACTAGTGAGGTAAACTGCATGATAAAAAGCTTGCCTTCTCCGGGTGCCTGGGTGGCTCAGTTGATTCAGATTATGATACCAGTGCCCTGGAATAGAGCCTGTATTGGGCTGCCTCCTGAGTGTGGAATCAGCTTCTCTCTCTCTCTCTCCTCCCGCCTTCTGCTGCTCATGCTCTCTCTCTCTCAAATAAAAAAGTAAAATCTTAGGGGGGAAAAACAGCTTGCCTTCCCAGTAGTTAGTAAATATAAGATTCTACATCAACCAAAACAGTCTATGACTTCCATGGCCAGAAAACTCAATCACAGATTTATTTTTTTTTAAAGATTTTATTTATTTATTTGACAGAGATCACAAGTAGGCAGAGAGGCAGGCAGAGAGAGTGGGTGGGTGGGAGCAGGCTCCCCACGGAGCAGAGAGCCCGATTCGGAGCTTGATCCCAGGACCCTGTGATCATGACCCGAGCCGAAGGCAGAGGCTTTAACCCACTGAGCCACCCAGGTGCCCCCTCAATCACAGATTTATTGAAGAAATAATACCAAAGATTATTATTTCATCATTTTAAAAAAAGATTTTATTTATTTATTTGAAACAGAGAGAGAGAGAGAGATCATAGGTAGGCACAGAGGGGAAAACAGGCTTCCCACTTAGCAGAGAGCCCAATGCGGGGCTCCATCCCAGGATCCTGAGATCATGACCTGAGCTGAAGGCAGAGGCTTTAACCCACTGAGCCACCCAGGCGCCCCTATTTCATCTTCTTTTTAAAAAATATTTTATTTATTTATTTGACAGAGCACAAGCAAGGGGAGCAGCAGGCAGAAGAGAAGTAGGCTCCCCATGGAGTAGGGAGCCTGTTATAGGGCTTGATCCCAGGACCCTGAGCTCATGACCCAGGCTGAAGGCAGACGCCGAGCCAACTGAGCCACCCTGGCATCCCCCAAAGTCATTATTTTACAGTGGAAGCCCACATAAAGGAGTTGACAGCTTTGAAAGCTGACACATGGTTTCAAGTGATGATGAATATCTTACCACACTGCTGGAGGCTGCCAGAGGCCGGAGTGGGAAGTCTTACCTGATGCATTATAACCTGAAGCCCTTGTGATCTTTTGAACTGGCCAACAGTAGGGTATAGAGGCTACTTCTATAGTTTCCTTTTATGCAATTTCTTTATATATAATTTCTTTGGCTTTTTCATTTTCTTTTCTAGTTTCCTACAAAAATACAACTTTTTAGTAAATAAGTAAAGCATTAAAAAAAAACGCTCAAAACAACAACAACAACAACAAAAACTTGCTTTCCTACACCACCCACAAAAAAATGCCCTGGCTTGAGACAATTCTTTCCTTTAATTTGCTAATAATTTTCTTGCCCCACCCTACTACCATTTTGTACAACTCCTCAGAGTTCCTTTCTACATGCTAGATAGGAGGCTGCCCCATTCATAAATTACTTAATAAAGTCTATTGGATCTTCAGATTTATTCAGCTGAATTTTTAAAATTTTGTTTTTTAGCAAAATCTTATTAATCTGTGCTATAGAATTTGCTTTTATCAAGTTGTTTTGACATGTTATCAGTAAGTAGCCTTCTAAACTTGTTCTGGTGTGAGTTTACTACAGTTACATTTACCCACAATGTAATGAGTATACCTCATTCTTTCTTGCATAGCTCAGTCCAAAAATAACATTCTGGGTAGAAATTCTACCTTGTCTTTGAGTTTTTGTGTAGTTGGCTGTATTTATCTAATAGCCACTAAATCATGTAAACAAGGAGGCTCCCTTTGCATGTTAGAAAGTTTAAAGCCAAATTTGCAGTGGACCCATGGCAATAAGTATTGTATGTGTATTTGCGTAAACTTTGCCATTGGTCCATTTATATATCTATTTTTGATTTTTCCCTTTACCCATATTATTTGTGTTATCAGTATGTTTGTGAATCACTCTATCATGTACCATAACTCTTGAAACATACAAAGGTATAAAGAGTTATAAGTAGCTACCCTTGAAGCTGCCTCTTCTGTCCTTCTGGCCAACCTACTATTCTTGAAGCTTTAGCAACCACCCATAGCCTATGTGATTGATTAACTAAACCTTTTTTTTGGGAGTGCGTGTGTCTATCTAAGATCATGCATTCTTTCCTAGAAAGGAATGAACCCTTCTGCATGTCTCAAAACAGAAATCAGACCCTCTTGCATATCCCCCCAACCCTAATGCCCTGCAGTAAGGAACCAGACTCACTTGCACAATCTCTGAGCACTGTGAAAGTATCTATAGCTGGCACCATTAAATCTGCACAGTAATCAAGAAATGTTATAGACCACTGCACTCCCTTTACTGATTAACTTCTCTAAACTCCTTTAAAAATCCTTGGGCCAACAGAAGCCTCAGAGTTGGCCTTTGGGCAAAAGTGTGCCTTCCTCTAGGTTGCCAGCCTCCTGAATAAAGCTCATATTCATTTCCAATTAAAACTCATCTCTTGAATATTGGCTTTTAAAGTGATAGGCAGCTAAACTTGGGTTTTGGTAGCACACTGGGCATTTAGCAATATGACTCTCATTAAGTCAAGCTTAAAGAGTTCCACAAACTTGGTGGCTTAAAACATCAATACTTTATTCTCTCATGATTCTGGAGGCCAGAAGTCTAAAGGCAGTGTCACTGGGCCAAGATCAAAGTGTTGACAGGGCCACACTCCCTCCAAATGCTCTAGGGAACAATCAGTTCTTTCACTCTCCCAGCTTTCTGGTGGTTGCTGGCATTCATTGACTTTTGGCCACATCATTCCAATCTTCAAGGCCATATCTCTCTGCCTCGTCTTCACACCATCTTCTTCTCTATGTGTGTTGGAACTCCTAATGCCTCCCTCTCAGAGAGATACATTTAATTGCATTTAGGGTGCACTTGGGTAATTCAGAATAATCTCCCCATCTCAAGGTCAAAATTTAACCTCTTATAGACATTGACTTCCAGGCTTTGATTTACCCACTTGTACTTCCAAGTTAAGGCAGCGGCGGCTGCTGCTGCCGCCGCTGCTGCTGCTGCTGCTGCTTCTTCTTCTTCTCCTTCTTTTTAAGATTTGCTTATGGGAGAGAGGGAGGGAGCAAGCAGGGATGGGACAGAGGGAGAGGAAGATGAGCAGACTTTCCACTGAGCAGGGAGCCCTGACACAGGGCTCAATCCCAGGACCCTGGGATGGTGACCTGAGCCGAAGGCAGATGTTTAACCAACTGGGCCATCCAGGCACTCCCCCCGACCCCGCAGATTAAGGTTTCCTTAGGGATACTTATAATCAGAGATTGCATTATAAATCTCTATTTCTAATCCTTAGTCTTTTAAAATTGTGGGCTGCTCAGTGGGGAGCCTGCTTCTCCCTCCTTCTGGATCTCCCCCCCTACTTATGCTCTTTCTCTCTCTGTCAAAGAAAGAAAATCCTTAAAAAATAAAATTATGGGGGCGCCTGGGTGGCTCAGTGGGTTAAAGCCTCTGCCTTCAGCTCAGATCATGATTCCAGGGTCCTGGGATGGAGCCCTGCGTCAGGCGTCAGGCTCTCTGCTCTGTGGGGAGCCTGCTTCCTCCTCTCTCACCTGCCTCTCTGCCTACTTGTGATCTTTATCTGTCAAATAAATAAATAAAATCTCTTAAAAAAATTTTGGGCTATGAATCATTAGTTGGTTGTGAAATCAATTTAGTAGCTTGTGAGCAGCCTTAAAAGACATTAGAATAGGGACTATCAGAGTGCATCACATGTAATGAGGGTAATTTTTTTAAAGATTTTATTTATTTGAAAGACAGAGATCACAAGTAGGCAGAGAGGCAGGCAGAGGGGGAAGCAGGAGCCGGATGCGGGGCTCAATCCCAGGACCCTGAGATCATGACCTGAGCAGAAGGCAGAGGCTTAGCCCACTGAGCCACCCA